>BDSI01000465.1:0-25519 GCA_003117195.1 Eudorina sp. 2006-703-Eu-15
ACGGCAAGGGTACGGCAGAACGGACGTATCTCTTAGTACAATTCCTGCCTTTTACAAGAGGTTCCAACGCAATTTAAAGCGTGTCCAACGGGCTCCTATGCACAAAGATACGCGGGTTAAGTGCACTGAGGGGCTGAGGATACAACCACGGCCAACGGGCGCGGCACGTGGCTGGCGCACGCGCACGCGCACGAACAGATTGCCAAACAAACTCGATACCTACACGTTCCGCATGGAAGAGAGCTTTCCAACAATTCTGAAAGCGCGACGAGCCGACTTCTAGAGACCCACATACACGGGGTTAAGTGCACTGGGGGAGCTTGGGGGAAACCCACGGCCAAGGGTGGGCACGACAAGAGCCCTGATCCCACACTCACCGGGCGGGATAAGGACCCTCGTTCACAGTAGCTCCGTAGTCCCACGCAGGTGTTCATGATGGCGGAGGTGGTGGTGCTGGCGTTGTCGATGCTGGCGTTGACGGTGGTGGTGGCGGTTGTGGCGATGTCGGAAAACAGCCGTTCCTCCGCTGTGTTGTTCATGACACGGGGCCTGTAGGATCAAAACAAGGAACTCATATTACTTCTATCCAAAGTACCAGGATTAGGTCTCCCTGCGCCTTCGCGAGGTGTACATACGTCCAGACCGGACGACTGCGACGAGACATGCTCCTAAAATCGACATTCGCTTAAAACCTTTCAACCGCTCCGCCTCCCACACGCTTCTGAAGCTTCGCAACCTACTTGATTTATGACAAAACATCCACTGCGGCTGATGCGCAACGGACGCGACAAACTCCCCTCGGTTTCAATATGGCAGCGTTAACCCTTAAACCCTAAACCCTAAACCCTAACCCTAGGTACGGCACAGTGGTAGTAGTAGGCAGGCAGATCATGCAGGGATCTGCTGCTGCAGTATATATATATCTGTGCGTGTAACTACTTAAGGGAATACATACATACACTTTTGCACTCGTCTTACTACGACATATATACTCTCACACACGCACACCATTATTATTACGACCTCGTTATTATTACAGCAGGAAACCCTTTCGTTCATTCTATCTAAAAGCTAGAATATAGCCAGACAGACAGCAAGTAATAAGCAGCAGTCACGGCCAGCCAGACACAGCAAGCCAGGAATGATGAACGAACCTTATTATTGCATGTACATACCGACATAGCACGCAGAGACACACAGCATGCATGGAACAAACGCAGCATGCAAGAGCAGCAGGTATATATATATATATAGCATCACATGAAGAAAATCGTCTAGGGTTTCGATCACGTCCCATAAACCCACGTTTCGAACCCATCAGATCAAGTAATAACAGCAGGGCGCGCTGAGGACCAGAAGGGAGTGCAGAACCCTAAACCCTCTGCACCCATCCACGCAAAGATAGAGCAGAGAGCAAAATATGTATATACCTTTCGTACGTTCTGCGCGCGCGTGTGCATGTGCAAGTAGTACACAAGCCACTGCAGTGTATATATGTGGCCAAAAGTTTACACTGATGAGGCGAGTGCGTGATGAGGTATGTAATAGAGGGAACAATGCGCCCGTGGTGCTCGAACCTAGGACCTAGGACTACAACCACCCTGCATCACGAGACACAACCACCGTTAGTTCCTCACACGCACGCAGCCCCAACCAAGGAACAGAGCGATGCCATGCAAGGGCCACAATTATTATTGCCGTATAGTTCACGCAAAAAAATCCCCCGGCCAGGCAGCAGGCACATACATGGCTGGGGCGCCCCTAAACCCCTGCCCTGTCCATCATACATACATATACACGCCTGCAGTACGTTCTGCATGCTGAACGTACGGCGGATAGCCTCACGCGTCCATACACACACGTCTTTCTGCAGTACGTTCTGCATGCGGAACGTACGGCATATCATGCTGCATATCACAGACGCACACCATGACCTACCTGTCATATAGATGATGGCCCATACGTACAACAGATAGATATGAAAAACATGCTGATCGAACCCAAGACCTTCCACAAGTCATCAACTGCTGTACAACGCACGCCATGGCTTTGTCACACAGGCCAAGCCGATGCTAATCAACAGGCAAAATCGCAATGTACTCGCACTTAAAACTCCCCCTGCCTGCTGGCATGCCCATGCCCATGCCCATGCCCATGCCCAGTCCCAGCAGGCGGGCATGGACTCGCGCGCGATGGGGGAGCCGAAAACTCCCCCAGCGCAGACAGAAGCACTCTGTCTGTGTGTGTGTGTGTGTGTCTGTGTGTGTGTGTGTCTGTGTGTGTGTCTGTGTGTCTGCGGCCCCCATCCAGCAGCGCCCCTGCTGCCCCCCAACGAACAAAAACACTAACCCTCATCACCCAAGCACCAAGTGGCCAGGCCAGGCGCCCATGCAACATACAAACAATCAATCAAAGCACCGCGCACCCGCCGCGCAGCCGCCGCGCCGCCGCACCCAACCAACAAAAGTCAGTCGGCAACCATACATGTCCGGCGGGCCCCAACGCTGCAGCCCCCAGAAATAAAATTAATGGGACGAACAATCTCATTTAGATAAACACATCCATCCAAGCAAGCAAAGGACCTCACGCAGCGCCAACATAGGAATCCCAAGAAACCGTGGAACAATACCGAAGTGTTAAAATACCAGGAAACAACACAAGCATCAAAATAATACAAAAACATACAATAAAAACTACGAACAGATGCACGAGCATAAATCGCACAATGACGCAGAAGCACGCGCGCCAAACCAAACGCAGCCCAGGGCCCATGCAAGTACGGGAGCCGCACGGCAGCAACCGAACGCGCGCGCGCGAGACACACAGCAGCAGTACACAGTTGTTGCAAGTGCAAAATATTTAAACTACCTAGAAAGGGGCACCGCCAAACTACTCAAGATAGAATACTATTATTATTATTATTATTACATTGCGCAGCCAAACTTCAAACACCAAGCCTGTGTACTTCCCTCATTCTACTTCTCGAGCTTCATTATTACATACACTACTACTCGGCAGAGGAGCTGAGGAGCTGCTGGCAGGAGCCATACGCGCGCGCACGCAAGAGATATAATATAGAGTTCTACACAACAAGAGGTACGCAACGCAACATACAGCAGTATGTCACAGGAATTATATATATATGCTCAGCTCGCTTAGGCTTGCATTGCAAACAATAATTATTTTTGTTATTTTGGATGCTCATCTATCAGGGGCTTGATTGCGCACTTGCACAATAGTATTGTTCATGACTACTACGTACTTTGTTCGTTCCTCACACTTTATACGTCCGCTCATTGCTCCGCGTTTCTGCTGATATGCCCACGCAGAACTAACGAAGAATGTCCCAGGAAAACGATCAAGTTCCTGCCACACCACCCCAACGATGTTCGCAACGGAACCTGCAAGATGGTGACGGCATCAACACCGAACGACAACAACAAGAAGGCGCTTCTACGTCTTGGGATGATAAGGAAAGGGATTCAGATGATTCAACAACTACACCGCCAAGGCTCAACCCCAGGAAACGAGGTCGCCCGCCGAAGAAGCACGCGCCCTCGTCCAGAGGACACCATCGGGACGTCTATCGCAGGTATACATACATACATCTGCTGCTCAAACCTTCCATCCTGTTAGTTAGTTCTAATAATGCGCGGCGGCAAGCAGCCCATAGTGACGAGTAGTAGTAATAGTAGTAGTAGTTATAGTATTAGGATTATTAGTGGGGCTCCGAATTATTTCTGTCTGCGTGCACCAATGCTCATCAGTATAGTTTTAATTACACCAGCCCAAGTAGCTGCGCCTCTCTTCTGGGGATTTGAACCCCATCACCTTCTACGCAACGTAATGCAGTTGCGTCGGCGCCCCCACGAGGGTGAAAGAGAAATCATCAACATTCACTACTCCTGTTCCCTCCTGCTTATATATGATGGATGGTGCTCCTACTACTGCTACTCATGATGCTGTGGCTGCTAATAATGGTGCTCATGCTAATGCTCATGCTTTTGATTGCCGGTGCTCCTGCCTTATGCCCCTATTATACTGTGGCACAGATGGACGCTGGATGATATCCAAAACGGCTACATTCAACGGCGCGGCTTCAACGTACTTCACCCGTACAACAACCACCCGAGAGGCGCAGATCTAGGGTTACTCGTGCCCTTTGTGGCGCTGGCCGTCCTGGGTGCAGCACTCTGCAATAAATTTAGAGTAGTTCCACTGCCTAAAAAATCCGCCTGGCAACAACGTGCAGCTCACCTCGCGACTTGTGCTGGCCTCCAGCAGTCCGCCGCCAACAACAAGTGGGCTGAGAATGCCACCCTCCTCATGATGCCCATCTTTTATAGCGGCCCCGTCCACTGCAGCCCAGCTTCTCCCAATCCTGACGTCCAAGGGTCCGCATGCATGTTTATCACCAACTCCCACCAGTGCAAGAGAGGGGGGGCTGCCACCATGCGTCCTGAGGATCACGTCCCCTTGAGTAGAGATATGAATTATGAGGACATGGGGAACGACGTCTACCTGGTCATGCCCATGAATAATTTGCGATTCACGACTCCAATGGGGGATATCTTAGGGGTCAACATCAATGCGCGACAGGACAGCTACATTAACCTCGACATCAAACAACAGGGATCTAACAGGGGTAAGGGACGGAAACCGAAGAATTGGAAGAATGGGAGAATCCTTCAGATTGACGCGCATAGGCTTCTGCTGTGGGCATGCAAGGGTCCACCACCGTCGCACCTAGGTGATGCTGCACTAGCCATGCATCTTTGCGATTGCACATCATGCATCAACCCGCTTCATCTGAGATGGGGGTCGCGTTCAGAGAATAGGCAGGGGCATGCACCCCTGCAGATGCCGGGTACAGAAGGGTACACACACTTGCAATCACAGGATTTACAACTAGAGGACTTATAATAAATAGGGGGAGGGGCGGTGCATACTTGCACGTTCTCATAGCTGCGTGCGTGTCCATACAGCACGCCTGCAGTACATTCTGCATGCTGAACGTACGGCATTTGGTAGGATTTACAACTAGAGGACTTATAATAAATAGGGGGAGGGGCAGTGCATACTTGCACGTTCTCATAGCTGCGTGCGTGTCCATACAGCACGCCTGCAGTACATTCTGCATGCTGAACGTACGGCATTTGGTAGGATTTACAACTAGAGGACTTATAATAAATAGGGGGAGGGGCAGTGCATACTTGCACGTTCTCATACCTGCGTGTCCATACACGCCTGCGGGTCCACAACGCCGTGCTTGCACACCTGACTTCACTGCGCGTTGTAATTATTTATGTGAACCTATACGCTGCAATGGTTGATTGTGGCGGTTGAAGGCGGCACGTGGCGGGGCTGAGGGGCGATGGAGGTGGCCGGGGGTGGGCAGGGCCACAGGTGGTGGAGGTTCGCCGCGACTCCTGTACGGCCAAGGGTACGGCAGAACGGACGTATCTCTTAGTACAATTCCTGCCTTTACAAGAGGGTTCCAACGCAATTTAAAGCGTGTCCAACGGGCTCCTATGCACAAAGATACGCGGGGTTAAGTGCACTGAGGGGGCTGAGGATACAACCCACGGCCAACGGGCGCGGGCACGTGGCTGGCGCACGCGCACGCGCACGAACAGATTGCCAAACAAACTCGATATATATAACCCAGGGGAAGGGGGCCGCAAGTGCCCACACCCATGCCAAGAGAGGGACGTGCGTGTGCGGGGGAACCTGCCTTGCTGCGAGTAGGGGGGTTGTGGGCGAAACCCACGGGTCACCCAGCACCAAGCTCCCAAACTCACCGCGCTAAACACGGATCCTCTTCTCCATCAAATATAACACACTGCAATGGTTGATTGTGGCGGTTGAAGGCGGCACGTGGCGGGGCTGAGGGGCGATGGAGGTGGCCGGGGGTGGGCAGGGCCACAGGTGGTGGAGGTTCGCCGCGACTCCTGTACGGCCAAGGGTACGGCAGAACGGACGTATCTCTTAGTACAATTCCTGCCTTTACAAGAGGGTTCCAACGCAATTTAAAGCGTGTCCAACGGGCTCCTATGCACAAAGATACGCGGGGTTAAGTGCACTGAGGGGGCTGAGGATACAACCCACGGCCAACGGGCGCGGGCACGTGGCTGGCGCACGCGCACGCGCACGAACAGATTGCCAAACAAACTCGATACCTACACGTCCGCATGGAAGAGAGCTTTCCAACAATTCTGAAAGCGCGACGAGCCGACTTCTAGAGACCCACATACACGGGGTTAAGTGCACTGGGGAGCTTGGGGGAAACCCACGGCCAAGGGGTGGGCACGACAAGAGCCCTGATCCCACACTCACCGGGCGGGATAAGGACCCTCGTTCACAGTAGCTCCGTAGTCCCACGCAGGTGTTCATGATGGCGGAGGTGGTGGTGCTGGCGTTGTCGATGCTGGCGTTGACGGTGGTGGTGGTGGCGGTTGTGGCGATGTCGGAAAACAGCCGTTCCTCCGCTGTGTTGTTCATGACACGGGGCCTGTAGGATCAAAACAAGGAACTCATATTACTTCTATCCAAAGTACCAGGATTAGGTCTTCCCTGCGCCTTCGCGAGGTGTACATACGTCCAGACCGGACGACTGCGACGAGACATGCTCCTAAAATCGACATTCGGCCTTAAAACCTTTCAACCGCTCCGCCTCCCACACGCTTCTGAAGCTTCGCAACCTACTTGATTTATGACAAACATCCACTGCGGCTGATGCGCAACGGACGCGACAAACTCCCCTCGGTTTCAATATGGCAGCGTTAACCCTTAAACCCTAAACCCTAAACCCTAAACCCTAGGTACGGCACAGTGGTAGTAGTAGGCAGGCAGATCATGCAGGGATCTGCTGCTGCAGTATATATATATCTGTGCGTGTAACTACTTAAGGGAATACATACATACACTTTTGCACTCGTCTTACTACGACATATATACTCTCACACACGCACACCATTATTATTACGACCTCGTTATTATTACAGCAGGAAACCCTTTCGTTCATTCTATCTAAAAGCTAGAATATAGCCAGACAGACAGCAAGTAATAAGCAGCAGTCACGGCCAGCCAGACACAGCAAGCCAGGAATGATGAACGAACCTTATTATTGCATGTACATACCGACATAGCACGCAGAGACACACAGCATGCATGGAACAAACGCAGCATGCAAGAGCAGCAGGTATATATATATATATAGCATCACATGAAGAAAATCGTCTAGGGTTTCGATCACGTCCCATAAACCCACGTTTCGAACCCATCAGATCAAGTAATAACAGCAGGGCGCGCTGAGGACCAGAAGGGAGTGCAGAACCCTAAACCCTCTGCACCCATCCACGCAAAGATAGAGCAGAGAGCAAAATATGTATATACCTTTCGTACGTTCTGCGCGCGCGTGTGCATGTGCAAGTAGTACACAAGCCACTGCAGTGTATATATGTGGCCAAAAGTTTACACTGATGAGGCGAGTGCGTGATGAGGTATGTAATAGAGGGAACAATGCGCCCGTGGTGCTCGAACCTAGGACCTAGGACTACAACCACCCTGCATCACGAGACACAACCACCGTTAGTTCCTCACACGCACGCAGCCCCAACCAAGGAACAGAGCGATGCCATGCAAGGGCCACAATTATTATTGCCGTATAGTTCACGCAAAAAAATCCCCCGGCCAGGCAGCAGGCACATACATGGCTGGGGCGCCCCTAAACCCCTGCCCTGTCCATCATACATACATATACACGCCTGCAGTACGTTCTGCATGCTGAACGTACGGCGGATAGCCTCACGCGTCCATACACACACGTCTTTCTGCAGTACGTTCTGCATGCGGAACGTACGGCATATCATGCTGCATATCACAGACGCACACCATGACCTACCTGTCATATAGATGATGGCCCATACGTACAACAGATAGATATGAAAAACATGCTGATCGAACCCAAGACCTTCCACAAGTCATCAACTGCTGTACAACGCACGCCATGGCTTTGTCACACAGGCCAAGCCGATGCTAATCAACAGGCAAAATCGCAATGTACTCGCACTTAAAACTCCCCCTGCCTGCTGGCATGCCCATGCCCATGCCCATGCCCATGCCCAGTCCCAGCAGGCGGGCATGGACTCGCGCGCGATGGGGGAGCCGAAAACTCCCCCAGCGCAGACAGAAGCACTCTGTCTGTGTGTGTGTGTGTGTGTCTGTGTGTGTGTGTGTCTGTGTGTGTGTCTGTGTGTCTGCGGCCCCCATCCAGCAGCGCCCCTGCTGCCCCCAACGAACAAAAACACTAACCCTCATCACCCAAGCACCAAGTGGCCAGGCCAGGCGCCCATGCAACATACAAACAATCAATCAAAGCACCGCGCACCCGCCGCGCAGCCGCCGCGCCGCCGCACCCAACCAACAAAAGTCAGTCGGCAACCATACATGTCCGGCGGGGCCCCAACGCTGCAGCCCCCAGAAATAAAATTAATGGGACGAACAATCTCATTTAGATAAACACATCCATCCAAGCAAGCAAAGGACCTCACGCAGCGCCAACATAGGAATCCCAAGAAACCGTGGAACAATACCGAAGTGTTAAAATACCAGGAAACAACACAAGCATCAAAATAATACAAAAACATACAATAAAAACTACGAACAGATGCACGAGCATAAATCGCACAATGACGCAGAAGCACGCGCGCCAAACCAAACGCAGCCCAGGGCCCATGCAAGTACGGGAGCCGCACGGCAGCAACCGAACGCGCGCGCGCGAGACACACAGCAGCAGTACACAGTTGTTGCAAGTGCAAAATATTTAAACTACCTAGAAAGGGGCACCGCCAAACTACTCAAGATAGAATACTATTATTATTATTATTATTACATTGCGCAGCCAAACTTCAAACACCAAGCCTGTGTACTTCCCTCATTCTACTTCTCGAGCTTCATTATTACATACACTACTACTCGGCAGAGGAGCTGAGGAGCTGCTGGCAGGAGCCATACGCGCGCGCACGCAAGAGATATAATATAGAGTTCTACACAACAAGAGGTACGCAACGCAACATACAGCAGTATGTCACAGGAATTATATATATATGCTCAGCTCGCTTAGGCTTGCATTGCAAACAATAATTATTTTTGTTATTTTGGATGCTCATCTATCAGGGGCTTGATTGCGCACTTGCACAATAGTATTGTTCATGACTACTACGTACTTTGTTCGTTCCTCACACTTTATACGTCCGCTCATTGCTCCGCGTTTCTGCTGATATGCCCACGCAGAACTAACGAAGAATGTCCCAGGAAAACGATCAAGTTCCTGCCACACCACCCCAACGATGTTCGCAACGGAACCTGCAAGATGGTGACGGCATCAACACCGAACGACAACAACAAGAAGGCGCTTCTACGTCTTGGGATGATAAGGAAAGGGATTCAGATGATTCAACAACTACACCGCCAAGGCTCAACCCCAGGAAACGAGGTCGCCCGCCGAAGAAGCACGCGCCCTCGTCCAGAGGACACCATCGGGACGTCTATCGCAGGTATACATACATACATCTGCTGCTCAAACCTTCCATCCTGTTAGTTAGTTCTAATAATGCGCGGCGGCAAGCAGCCCATAGTGACGAGTAGTAGTAATAGTAGTAGTAGTTATAGTATTAGGATTATTAGTGGGGCTCCGAATTATTTCTGTCTGCGTGCACCAATGCTCATCAGTATAGTTTTAATTACACCAGCCCAAGTAGCTGCGCCTCTCTTCTGGGGATTTGAACCCCATCACCTTCTACGCAACGTAATGCAGTTGCGTCGGCGCCCCCACGAGGGTGAAAGAGAAATCATCAACATTCACTACTCCTGTTCCCTCCTGCTTATATATGATGGATGGTGCTCCTACTACTGCTACTCATGATGCTGTGGCTGCTAATAATGGTGCTCATGCTAATGCTCATGCTTTTGATTGCCGGTGCTCCTGCCTTATGCCCCTATTATACTGTGGCACAGATGGACGCTGGATGATATCCAAAACGGCTACATTCAACGGCGCGGCTTCAACGTACTTCACCCGTACAACAACCACCCGAGAGGCGCAGATCTAGGGTTACTCGTGCCCTTTGTGGCGCTGGCCGTCCTGGGTGCAGCACTCTGCAATAAATTTAGAGTAGTTCCACTGCCTAAAAAATCCGCCTGGCAACAACGTGCAGCTCACCTCGCGACTTGTGCTGGCCTCCAGCAGTCCGCCGCCAACAACAAGTGGGCTGAGAATGCCACCCTCCTCATGATGCCCATCTTTTATAGCGGCCCCGTCCACTGCAGCCCAGCTTCTCCCAATCCTGACGTCCAAGGGTCCGCATGCATGTTTATCACCAACTCCCACCAGTGCAAGAGAGGGGGGGCTGCCACCATGCGTCCTGAGGATCACGTCCCCTTGAGTAGAGATATGAATTATGAGGACATGGGGAACGACGTCTACCTGGTCATGCCCATGAATAATTTGCGATTCACGACTCCAATGGGGGATATCTTAGGGGTCAACATCAATGCGCGACAGGACAGCTACATTAACCTCGACATCAAACAACAGGGATCTAACAGGGGTAAGGGACGGAAACCGAAGAATTGGAAGAATGGGAGAATCCTTCAGATTGACGCGCATAGGCTTCTGCTGTGGGCATGCAAGGGTCCACCACCGTCGCACCTAGGTGATGCTGCACTAGCCATGCATCTTTGCGATTGCACATCATGCATCAACCCGCTTCATCTGAGATGGGGGTCGCGTTCAGAGAATAGGCAGGGGCATGCACCCCTGCAGATGCCGGGTACAGAAGGGTACACACACTTGCAATCACAGGATTTACAACTAGAGGACTTATAATAAATAGGGGGAGGGGCGGTGCATACTTGCACGTTCTCATAGCTGCGTGCGTGTCCATACAGCACGCCTGCAGTACATTCTGCATGCTGAACGTACGGCATTTGGTAGGATTTACAACTAGAGGACTTATAATAAATAGGGGGAGGGGCAGTGCATACTTGCACGTTCTCATAGCTGCGTGCGTGTCCATACAGCACGCCTGCAGTACATTCTGCATGCTGAACGTACGGCATTTGGTAGGATTTACAACTAGAGGACTTATAATAAATAGGGGGAGGGGCAGTGCATACTTGCACGTTCTCATACCTGCGTGTCCATACACGCCTGCGGGTCCACAACGCCGTGCTTGCACACCTGACTTCACTGCGCGTTGTAATTATTTATGTGAACCTATACGCTGCAATGGTTGATTGTGGCGGTTGAAGGCGGCACGTGGCGGGGCTGAGGGGCGATGGAGGTGGCCGGGGGTGGGCAGGGCCACAGGTGGTGGAGGTTCGCCGCGACTCCTGTACGGCCAAGGGTACGGCAGAACGGACGTATCTCTTAGTACAATTCCTGCCTTTACAAGAGGGTTCCAACGCAATTTAAAGCGTGTCCAACGGGCTCCTATGCACAAAGATACGCGGGGTTAAGTGCACTGAGGGGGCTGAGGATACAACCCACGGCCAACGGGCGCGGGCACGTGGCTGGCGCACGCGCACGCGCACGAACAGATTGCCAAACAAACTCGATATATATAACCCAGGGGAAGGGGCCGCAAGTGCCCACACCCATGCCAAGAGAGGGACGTGCGTGTGCGGGGGAACCTGCCTTGCTGCGAGTAGGGGGGTTGTGGGCGAAACCCACGGGTCACCCAGCACCAAGCTCCCAAACTCACCGCGCTAAACACGGATCCTCTTCTCCATCAAATATAACACACTGCAATGGTTGATTGTGGCGGTTGAAGGCGGCACGTGGCGGGGCTGAGGGGCGATGGAGGTGGCCGGGGGTGGGCAGGGCCACAGGTGGTGGAGGTTCGCCGCGACTCCTGTACGGCCAAGGGTACGGCAGAACGGACGTATCTCTTAGTACAATTCCTGCCTTTACAAGAGGGTTCCAACGCAATTTAAAGCGTGTCCAACGGGCTCCTATGCACAAAGATACGCGGGGTTAAGTGCACTGAGGGGGCTGAGGATACAACCCACGGCCAACGGGCGCGGGCACGTGGCTGGCGCACGCGCACGCGCACGAACAGATTGCCAAACAAACTCGATACCTACACGTCCGCATGGAAGAGAGCTTTCCAACAATTCTGAAAGCGCGACGAGCCGACTTCTAGAGACCCACATACACGGGGTTAAGTGCACTGGGGGAGCTTGGGGAAACCCACGGCCAAGGGGTGGGCACGACAAGAGCCCTGATCCCACACTCACCGGGCGGGATAAGGACCCTCGTTCACAGTAGCTCCGTAGTCCCACGCAGGTGTTCATGATGGCGGAGGTGGTGGTGCTGGCGTTGTCGATGCTGGCGTTGACGGTGGTGGTGGTGGCGGTTGTGGCGATGTCGGAAAACAGCCGTTCCTCCGCTGTGTTGTTCATGACACGGGGCCTGTAGGATCAAAACAAGGAACTCATATTACTTCTATCCAAAGTACCAGGATTAGGTCTTCCCTGCGCCTTCGCGAGGTGTACATACGTCCAGACCGGACGACTGCGACGAGACATGCTCCTAAAATCGACATTCGGCCTTAAAACCTTTCAACCGCTCCGCCTCCCACACGCTTCTGAAGCTTCGCAACCTACTTGATTTATGACAAACATCCACTGCGGCTGATGCGCAACGGACGCGACAAACTCCCCTCGGTTTCAATATGGCAGCGTTAAAAGGCAAACCCTAAACCCTAAACCCTAAACCCTATAAACCCTAAACCCTAAAACCCTAAACCCTACCCTAACCCCTAACCCCTAAACCCTAAACCCTAAACCCTAAAAAATCCGCCTGGCAACAACGTGCAGCTCACCTCGCGACTTGTACGTTAGTCTGCATGCTGAACGTAGTAGAACCCTTAGTCTGCATGCTGAACGTACGGCGGATAGCCTCACGCGTCCATACACACACGTCTTTCTGCAGTACGTTCTGCATGCGGAACGTACGGCATATCATGCTGCATATCACAGACGCACACCATGACCTACCTGTCATATAGATGATGGCCCATACGTACAACAGATAGATATGAAAAACATGCTGATCGAACCCAAGACCTTCCACAAGTCATCAACTGCTGTACAACGCACGCCATGGCTTTGTCACACAGGCCAAGCCGATGCTAATCAACAGGCAAAATCGCAATGTACTCGCACTTAAAACTCCCCCTGCCTGCTGGCATGCCCATGCCCATGCCCATGCCCATGCCCAGTCCCAGCAGGCGGGCATGGACTCGCGCGCGATGGGGGAGCCGAAAACTCCCCCAGCGCAGACAGAAGCACTCTGTCTGTGTGTGTGTGTGTGTGTCTGTGTGTGTGTGTGTCTGTGTGTGTGTCTGTGTGTCTGCGGCCCCCATCCAGCAGCGCCCCTGCTGCCCCCCAACGAACAAAAACACTAACCCTCATCACCCAAGCACCAAGTGGCCAGGCCAGGCGCCCATGCAACATACAAACAATCAATCAAAGCACCGCGCACCCGCCGCGCAGCCGCCGCGCCGCCGCACCCAACCAACAAAAGTCAGTCGGCAACCATACATGTCCGGCGGGGCCCCAACGCTGCAGCCCCCCAGAAATAAAATTAATGGGACGAACAATCTCATTTAGATAAACACATCCATCCAAGCAAGCAAAGGACCTCACGCAGCGCCAACATAGGAATCCCAAGAAACCGTGGAACAATACCGAAGTGTTAAAATACCAGGAAACAACACAAGCATCAAAATAATACAAAAACATACAATAAAAACTACGAACAGATGCACGAGCATAAATCGCACAATGACGCAGAAGCACGCGCGCCAAACCAAACGCAGCCCAGGGCCCATGCAAGTACGGGAGCCGCACGGCAGCAACCGAACGCGCGCGCGCGAGACACACAGCAGCAGTACACAGTTGTTGCAAGTGCAAAATATTTAAACTACCTAGAAAGGGGCACCGCCAAACTACTCAAGATAGAATACTATTATTATTATTATTATTACATTGCGCAGCCAAACTTCAAACACCAAGCCTGTGTACTTCCCTCATTCTACTTCTCGAGCTTCATTATTACATACACTACTACTCGGCAGAGGAGCTGAGGAGCTGCTGGCAGGAGCCATACGCGCGCGCACGCAAGAGATATAATATAGAGTTCTACACAACAAGAGGTACGCAACGCAACATACAGCAGTATGTCACAGGAATTATATATATATGCTCAGCTCGCTTAGGCTTGCATTGCAAACAATAATTATTTTTGTTATTTTGGATGCTCATCTATCAGGGGCTTGATTGCGCACTTGCACAATAGTATTGTTCATGACTACTACGTACTTTGTTCGTTCCTCACACTTTATACGTCCGCTCATTGCTCCGCGTTTCTGCTGATATGCCCACGCAGAACTAACGAAGAATGTCCCAGGAAAACGATCAAGTTCCTGCCACACCACCCCAACGATGTTCGCAACGGAACCTGCAAGATGGTGACGGCATCAACACCGAACGACAACAACAAGAAGGCGCTTCTACGTCTTGGGATGATAAGGAAAGGGATTCAGATGATTCAACAACTACACCGCCAAGGCTCAACCCCAGGAAACGAGGTCGCCCGCCGAAGAAGCACGCGCCCTCGTCCAGAGGACACCATCGGGACGTCTATCGCAGGTATACATACATACATCTGCTGCTCAAACCTTCCATCCTGTTAGTTAGTTCTAATAATGCGCGGCGGCAAGCAGCCCATAGTGACGAGTAGTAGTAATAGTAGTAGTAGTTATAGTATTAGGATTATTAGTGGGGCTCCGAATTATTTCTGTCTGCGTGCACCAATGCTCATCAGTATAGTTTTAATTACACCAGCCCAAGTAGCTGCGCCTCTCTTCTGGGGATTTGAACCCCATCACCTTCTACGCAACGTAATGCAGTTGCGTCGGCGCCCCCACGAGGGTGAAAGAGAAATCATCAACATTCACTACTCCTGTTCCCTCCTGCTTATATATGATGGATGGTGCTCCTACTACTGCTACTCATGATGCTGTGGCTGCTAATAATGGTGCTCATGCTAATGCTCATGCTTTTGATTGCCGGTGCTCCTGCCTTATGCCCCTATTATACTGTGGCACAGATGGACGCTGGATGATATCCAAAACGGCTACATTCAACGGCGCGGCTTCAACGTACTTCACCCGTACAACAACCACCCGAGAGGCGCAGATCTAGGGTTACTCGTGCCCTTTGTGGCGCTGGCCGTCCTGGGTGCAGCACTCTGCAATAAATTTAGAGTAGTTCCACTGCCTAAAAAATCCGCCTGGCAACAACGTGCAGCTCACCTCGCGACTTGTGCTGGCCTCCAGCAGTCCGCCGCCAACAACAAGTGGGCTGAGAATGCCACCCTCCTCATGATGCCCATCTTTTATAGCGGCCCCGTCCACTGCAGCCCAGCTTCTCCCAATCCTGACGTCCAAGGGTCCGCATGCATGTTTATCACCAACTCCCACCAGTGCAAGAGAGGGGGGGCTGCCACCATGCGTCCTGAGGATCACGTCCCCTTGAGTAGAGATATGAATTATGAGGACATGGGGAACGACGTCTACCTGGTCATGCCCATGAATAATTTGCGATTCACGACTCCAATGGGGGATATCTTAGGGGTCAACATCAATGCGCGACAGGACAGCTACATTAACCTCGACATCAAACAACAGGGATCTAACAGGGGTAAGGGACGGAAACCGAAGAATTGGAAGAATGGGAGAATCCTTCAGATTGACGCGCATAGGCTTCTGCTGTGGGCATGCAAGGGTCCACCACCGTCGCACCTAGGTGATGCTGCACTAGCCATGCATCTTTGCGATTGCACATCATGCATCAACCCGCTTCATCTGAGATGGGGGTCGCGTTCAGAGAATAGGCAGGGGCATGCACCCCTGCAGATGCCGGGTACAGAAGGGTACACACACTTGCAATCACAGGATTTACAACTAGAGGACTTATAATAAATAGGGGGAGGGGCGGTGCATACTTGCACGTTCTCATAGCTGCGTGCGTGTCCATACAGCACGCCTGCAGTACATTCTGCATGCTGAACGTACGGCATTTGGTAGGATTTACAACTAGAGGACTTATAATAAATAGGGGGAGGGGCAGTGCATACTTGCACGTTCTCATAGCTGCGTGCGTGTCCATACAGCACGCCTGCAGTACATTCTGCATGCTGAACGTACGGCATTTGGTAGGATTTACAACTAGAGGACTTATAATAAATAGGGGGAGGGGCAGTGCATACTTGCACGTTCTCATAGCTGCGTGCGTGTCCATACAGCACGCCTGCAGTACATTCTGCATGCTGAACGTACGGCATTTGGTAGGATTTACAACTAGAGGACTTATAATAAATAGGGGGAGGGGCAGTGCATACTTGCACGTTCTCATACCTGCGTGTCCATACACGCCTGCGGGTCCACAACGCCGTGCTTGCACACCTGACTTCACTGCGCGTTGTAATTATTTATGTGAACCTATACGCTGCAATGGTTGATTGTGGCGGTTGAAGGCGGCACGTGGCGGGGCTGAGGGGCGATGGAGGTGGCCGGGGGTGGGCAGGGCCACAGGTGGTGGAGGTTCGCCGCGACTCCTGTACGGCCAAGGGTACGGCAGAACGGACGTATCTCTTAGTACAATTCCTGCCTTTACAAGAGGGTTCCAACGCAATTTAAAGCGTGTCCAACGGGCTCCTATGCACAAAGATACGCGGGGTTAAGTGCACTGAGGGGGCTGAGGATACAACCCACGGCCAACGGGCGCGGGCACGTGGCTGGCGCACGCGCACGCGCACGAACAGATTGCCAAACAAACTCGATATATATAACCCAGGGGAAGGGGGCCGCAAGTGCCCACACCCATGCCAAGAGAGGGACGTGCGTGTGCGGGGGAACCTGCCTTGCTGCGAGTAGGGGGGTTGTGGGCGAAACCCACGGGTCACCCAGCACCAAGCTCCCAAACTCACCGCGCTAAACACGGATCCTCTTCTCCATCAAATATAACACACTGCAATGGTTGATTGTGGCGGTTGAAGGCGGCACGTGGCGGGGCTGAGGGGCGATGGAGGTGGCCGGGGTGGGCAGGGCCACAGGTGGTGGAGGTTCGCCGCGACTCCTGTACGGCCAAGGGTACGGCAGAACGGACGTATCTCTTAGTACAATTCCTGCCTTTACAAGAGGGTTCCAACGCAATTTAAAGCGTGTCCAACGGGCTCCTATGCACAAAGATACGCGGGGTTAAGTGCACTGAGGGGGCTGAGGATACAACCCACGGCCAACGGGCGCGGGCACGTGGCTGGCGCACGCGCACGCGCACGAACAGATTGCCAAACAAACTCGATACCTACACGTCCGCATGGAAGAGAGCTTTCCAACAATTCTGAAAGCGCGACGAGCCGACTTCTAGAGACCCACATACACGGGGTTAAGTGCACTGGGGGAGCTTGGGGAAACCCACGGCCAAGGGGTGGGCACGACAAGAGCCCTGATCCCACACTCACCGGGCGGGATAAGGACCCTCGTTCACAGTAGCTCCGTAGTCCCACGCAGGTGTTCATGATGGCGGAGGTGGTGGTGCTGGCGTTGTCGATGCTGGCGTTGACGGTGGTGGTGGTGGCGGTTGTGGCGATGTCGGAAAACAGCCGTTCCTCCGCTGTGTTGTTCATGACACGGGGCCTGTAGGATCAAAACAAGGAACTCATATTACTTCTATCCAAAGTACCAGGATTAGGTCTTCCCTGCGCCTTCGCGAGGTGTACATACGTCCAGACCGGACGACTGCGACGAGACATGCTCCTAAAATCGACATTCGGCCTTAAAACCTTTCAACCGCTCCGCCTCCCACACGCTTCTGAAGCTTCGCAACCTACTTGATTTATGACAAACATCCACTGCGGCTGATGCGCAACGGACGCGACAAACTCCCCTCGGTTTCAATATGGCAGCGTTAAAAGGCAAACCCTAAACCCTAAACCCTAAACCCTATAAACCCTAAACCCTAAAACCCTAAACCCTACCCTAACCCCTAACCCCTAAACCCTAAACCCTAAACCCTAAAAAATCCGCCTGGCAACAACGTGCAGCTCACCTCGCGACTTGTGCTGGCCTCCAGCAGTCCGCCGCCAACAACAAGTGGGCTGAGAATGCCACCCTCCTCATGATGCCCATCTTTTATAGCGGCCCCGTCCACTGCAGCCCAGCTTCTCCCAATCCTGACGTCCAAGGGTCCGCATGCATGTTTATCACCAACTCCCACCAGTGCAAGAGAGGGGGGGCTGCCACCATGCGTCCTGAGGATCACGTCCCCTTGAGTAGAGATACGAATTATGAGGACATGGGGAACGACGTCTACCTGGTCATGCCCATGAATAATTTGCGATTCACGACTCCAATGGGGGATATCTTAGGGGTCAACATCAATGCGCGACAGGACAGCTACATTAACCTCAACATCAAACAACAGGGATCTAACAGGGGTAAGGGACGGAAACCGAAGAATTGGAAGAATGGGAGAATCCTTCAGATTGACGCGCATAGGCTTCTGCTGTGGGCATGCAAGGGTCCACCACCGTCGCACCTAGGTGATGCTGCACTAGCCATGCATCTTTGCGATTGCACATCATGCATCAACCCGCTTCATCTGAGATGGGGGTCGCGTTCAGAGAATAGGCAGGGGCATGCACCCCTGCAGATGCCGGGTACAGAAGGGTACACGCACTTGCATTCACAGGATTTACAACTAGAGGACTTATAATAAATAGGGGGAGGGGCGGTGCATACTTGCACATTCTCATAGCTGCGTGCGTGTCCATACAGCACGCCTGCAGTACATTCTGCATGCTGAACGTACGGCATCTGGTAGGATTTACAACTAGAGGACTTATAATAAATAGGGGGAGGGGCGGTGCATACTTGCACATTCTCATAGCTGCGTGAGTGTCCATACAGCACGCCTGCAGTACATTCTGCATGCTGAACGTACGGCATCTGGTAGGATTTACAACTAGAGGACTTATAATAAATAGGGGAGGGGCGGTGCATACTTGCACGTTCTCATAGCTGCGTGAGTGTCCATACAGCACGCCTGCAGTACATTCTGCATGCTGAACGTACGGCATCTGGTAGGATTTACAACTAGAGGACTTATAATAAATAGGGGGAGGGGCGGTGCATACTTGCACGTTCTCATACCTGCGTGTCCATACACGCCTGCGGGTCCACAACGCCGTGCTTGCACACCTGACTTCACTGCGCGTTGTAATTATTTATGTGAACCTATACGCTGCAATGGTTGATTGTGGCGGTTGAAGGCGGCACGTGGCGGTGCTGAGGGGCGATGGAGGTGGCCGGGGGTGGGCAGGGCCACAGGTGGTGGAGGTTCGCCGCGACTCCTGTACGGCCAAGGGTACGGCAGAACGGACGTATCTCTTAGTACAATTCCTGCCTTTACAAGAGGGTTCCAACGCAATTTAAAGCGTGTCCAACGGGCTCCTATGCACAAAGATACGCGGGGTTAAGTGCACTGAGGGGCTGAGGATACAACCCACGGCCAACGGGCGCGGGCACGTGGCTGGCGCACGCGCACGCGCACGAACAGATTGCCAAACAAACTCGATATATATAACCCAGGGGAAGGGGGCCGCAAGTGCCCACACCCATGCCAAGGGAGGGACGTGCGTGTGCGGGGGAACCTGCCTTGCTGCGAGTAGGGGGGTTGTGGGCGAAACCCACGGGTCACCCAGCACCAAGCTCCCAAACTCACCGCGCTAAACGCGGATCCTCTTCTCCATCAAATATAACACGCTGCAATGGTTGATTGTGGCGGTTGAAGGCGGCACGTGGCGGTGCTGAGGGGCGATGGAGGTGGCCGGGGGTGGGCAGGGCCACAGGTGGTGGAGGTTCGCCGCGACTCCTGTACGGCCAAGGGTACGGCAGAACGGACGTATCTCTTAGTACAATTCCTGCCTTTACAAGAGGGTTCCAACGCAATTTAAAGCGTGTCCAACGGGCTCCTATGCACAAAGATACGCGGGGTTAAGTGCACTGAGGGGGCTGAGGATACAACCCACGGCCAACGGGCGCGGGCACGTGGCTGGCGCACGCGCACGCGCACGAACAGATTGCCAAACAAACTCGATACCTACACGTCCGCATGGAAGAGAGCTTTCCAACAATTCTGAAAGCGCGACGAGCCGACTTCTAGAGACCCACATACACGGGGTTAAGTGCACTGGGGGAGCTTGGGGAAACCCACGGCCAAGGGGTGGGCACGACAAGAGCCCTGATCCCACACTCACCGGGCGGATAAGGACCCTCGTTCACAGTAGCTCCGTAGTCCCACGCAGGTGTTCATGATGGCGGAGGTGGTGGTGCTGGCGTTGTCGATGCTGGCGTTGACGGTGGTGGTGGCGGTTGTGGCGACGTCGGAAAACAGCCGTTCCTCCGCTGTGTTGTTCATGACACGGGGCCTGTAGGATCAAAACAAGGAACTCATATTACTTCTATCCAAAGTACCAGGATTAGGTCTTCCCTGCGCCTTCGCGAGGTGTACATACGTCCAGACCGGACGACTGCGACGAGACATGCTCCTAAAATCGACATTCGGCCTTAAAACCTTTCAACCGCTCCGCCTCCCACACGCTTCTGAAGCTTCGCAACCTACTTGATTTATGACAAACATCCACTGCGGCTGATGCGCAACGGACGCGACAAACTCCCCTCGGTTTCAATATGGCAGCGTTAAAAGGCAAACCCCATTCATAACCCTCGCGGACCATCTCCTAACCCTTTGGCCGACCCTTTCATACCATTTCCGACCCTGAACCCAAACCGCACTTTATACTGACAAACATTTCCCGAGGGCAATTCGGCCCTTATTTAACCTTACCAACTATAGGACTGCCGCAGGGCGCCAAGTGCTACTGCCCAACGTTCCTCCATCGATCCGGGCAGACCCTGCCGGGCATGCAAAAACCTACACGCAAGTGATACGTGTGGATGTTATTAGTGAATAGCAGGCATTTTTCATCCAAGGACAGCCCTGAACCTCGCAACAAGAGGCCATACAACGCAGAGCTCTACTTTGTCACCTTCAGCACAAAACGCAGACCCGTAAACCCTGGTCTGGTAGCCCTGGCTTATCCATTGCAAGCCCTATGCCGATCACAGCGTCCCTCGCCTCACCTGAGCTTGGTTGGCAGATCCATTGGTCCGCAGCCTTGCAGCTCCCCCGCAGCTTCCTCTCTCACATTCTTACATGTGCGTCCATAATCCGCTTGCTAGGAAAAATTTGATGGCTCCTAAAGGCAAGTGTATGTCTGCCGGCGACCTGGGTTGTGGCATATCGACAGAGCTCTATGCGTAGAATGTTGAGCGAAATCATCGTCTGGAAATAATAGATTGAGCAGCTGTAGTCGCAGTTGCCCAGCAGAGTGACCCGATTTGCCAAGCTACCTCCGTCCGGCCAGCAAATCTCCCGTACTGAAACAGAATAAAAGCCCTGTCATCACCGCACTGTGCCATTATTATCTTGTTCTTTCCTATCTTTCTTAGTGTGACTTACTCATGGTGGCAGGCGTGCTGTAGGTTCGACACGGGAGCTGTCCTGACAAGTAACCGGTGGGTCGGTTGGCAACGACTGCGTGGTCTCCGAGTACCGCAACCATGCCTTTGTCGTCTCGACTGCACAGCCGCATCCTCCACACAACATCACGTGCCTTCTGACGATTTATGCTTAAGCACCGCTCACGGTCCACTCAACATGAGCAACATGCTTCGGAGTCCGTCGGCTCACACAGTAGTCCATTTTTCGCCGTTTCCGTTGCTTGTGTTGCACCCATGAAGCTGTGCATGAGTGGTCTTGCTCCCTGATGATCCTTTAAAGCGACGCCCCGCCCCTTCCGTCATGTCCCGCGATGCTGCAGGCTGCCCACTACGTCCGTTACGTCTGTCTCTGCGACGTGGCCCACAAGCCGCACGGTCCACCAAATGGTGAGTGACGGCATGGTCGTGTCCGTATGGCTGTTGTGTCCAGTTTTGTGATCCTGTTTGGGGCTCTTTTGTGTGAAACAGTGTGGTACGGGTCAAGCGTGAGGGGTCAAGGATGCACGACGGGAGCCTGCCTGATGCCATGCTCTGCGTGTCGAACCTCTGTCTCGCGATTCTGTGGTTCCTGTAGACTTGCCGCTCTTTTGGCATTTCCCTTACTTGTGCCCCTTGTGCTCTGTGCCGCAGGATCGGTGGGCTGCGTGGCAGGTGATGGTGCCCGTTGAGGGCCTCACGACGCCTGTCCGTGTCACCCCTGGCGCGCAACGAGGGTGATCGACGGGACAATCGGAATTACGTTGTACCAAGGAGATTGCAAGGAGGCTTCGCGCTCATGGGGACCACCTCCCGACCACACCTTGGATGCATGGTTGTCAACACGCAAGAGTTTTGAAGACGCTGGTCGTGCGGGACACGTTGTTGCTGGGGCGGCTCAAGGCACTCGGGGCCGTACAGCCCCGGGCTTCTGCTGTGAAGCTTGCCAGCTGTGCAGCCATGCGGGCTGCACTCTACAAGCATCGCGCCCTTCGTCCATGGCGGAGCATGCTAATGCGCCTGTCCGATCTACGCCCGCCCCTTGGCGCCACCTTCCTCCACCGTCACTCCTGTTCAGTTCGCCGCTGCCGAGGCGTTTGAGGCCGGCCTTGCGCACCGAATGGCGCCATGGCAGCCGAGCGCCGGCGCACCCAACAACACGCTTCAAGACCGCGCAAGACCCGTGGATTCCCCTGGTCGTTCTCACCCTGCCGGCGACGCGTGGCGGCGGCGGCGGCGGCGCCACACCACCACCACCACCACCACCACCACCACCACCACCACACCTCCAAGCCTGCCCTGGGAGCTTTTCGTCCACGACCGCCGTCACCGCCTCCAGTTCTTCAATCGCAGCCAGGGTCGCCTGTCACCGTCACCCGCGCCCCCGCCGCCAACCATTGTCCACAACAGGGGACAGCCACCACCAACGCCCCTTCTGATACCACGCCGCCAATTTCCAGCCGGTCGCCTCCTTCCTCCGTCGCCATGCAGTGGAGCCCGCTACACAGCCACCAGATCGCCCCGCGAGGGCCCCGACTACATTGCGCTGGCATCCGGTTTCTACCCAGTGGACTCGCCCCTGCCGGACTGTCTCCCCTACAATGACTGGGAGAGGGTGCCGACGCCGGCCGTTCCAGATTCGGCATCCTGCAGCTCGTGCGGCGCGCCGGTAGGGGGGAGCCTTGCTCGCTGCCGGTGGTCGACGAGCTTCCCGTTTTCAAGGAGTGGGCGATGCAGCGATATAACTTCCAGGAAGGGGCTCGTTGGGCATCAGCGCCGCCACCTACCGTGGACTTCAGAGCACTGTATCCAAGTTCCTGGGGTTTGCTTACACGTGGCTGGGCGTCCGGATGCCCTTCCTGTCGCTACGGTTGTTCAGCAACCAGGTAAGGCCAGGGCCCGGGGCAGGGGTTGCGGGGGGCGGGGGAGTGGTACAGGTGGGAGGGCGACGGCCGTGTGGTACACACTGACCCTGCCAAGTACAGACGTGGATTGTACTGCCACCACCATGGGAAACCTTGCCTGTGTAGCCGGTGAGGGCACACCCTTGTGTTGTACCTTACAGCCGGGCTTGTCCCTACTAGTCCCCCCTAGTCCCCCCACACTCCTGCTTTTCTGTTGGTGGTGTGGTGTGTGCAGTTTGCGCTTCTCAACTTTGTGGACTTCATGGTACGGCGGTGTCAGCGTGACCACACCCAGGTGGAGATCACTCGCTTGGTCAAGGTGGTCCAGTACCTAAAGCAGTGCGACGCTGTCGGCTCAGAGCACAAGGTGCGAATCACGAACAGAGCATGATGGCTCTGGTGGGTGCATCCGGACAGCAACTACCTAGTAGTGGCGTTTGGGGTGTGTGGGTGTATGTTGCCTGGGCACTTTGAGGGGCGGGAATACACAGCATCATTGCAGCCCCGAAGCCTCTCCGTGCAACCCATCATCCACACAACTGCTCCCACCCGCTGTCAACTACAGGAGCGACACTGCCTCCGCCTACTGCGCTGGCTCAACACCATGCAGCGACAGCTGCGCAAGGACCACCCCCTTGCACTGCCGCCAGCGCCTGCCCCTGCGCCGGTGGCGGCTGTTGTGGAGGACGTCGCCACCCCAGCGGCGGCGGAGGCCCGGGCACCAGAGGCCACGGTGATGACGGAAGAGGACAAGGAGGAGAAGGAGGAGGAGGAGGAGGAGGAGGTGGTACAGGAGGAGGTCGTCACCCCGGTGGCCGCGACGGGGGTGACGGCATCAGGGCCGACAGGGGCGGGCGGCAACAGCCACCAGACCCGTCAACGGGTCAACCCACCCCGCCGCGACCACTGCCGCCGCCGCCGCCGCCGCCGCAACCACAGCAGCAGCAGCCGCCACCGCCGCCGTCACAGCGACCAACACCGCGGTCGCCGCGACCACCGCCACCTCCGCCGCCGCCGCCGCCGCCGCCGCCCCGCTGCCGCGACCGCAGCAGCACGTCGGCCCGCAGCTGCCCACCCGCGTGCAGCTCCTGCACTTTGTGACCGGTGTGCGACAGCGTGCGGACACCGCCCTGAGGATGGACCTGGAGACTGGCTGCAACCCAATCCTAGCTACGACGGCCGGATGCAGCTGCACGCCTGCTCTGCGAGTTCCTGACGGGTGTGTACCTACCGCCGCCGCGGATGGCCAGCCTGTGCACCCTCATGGTGCCTGGCCAGCTCATCTGCCAGCAACCCGGCTGCTACCGACATGGCTGCCGGGGCAACAACCTGGTGGTGGAGGCTGCGGTGCCCGCGGATGGCGTGTTGCCAACAGGGAGCGGCGGCTCATCATGGAGCTCAGCCACCACAAGACGGAGCGGTACCAGCGCCATCTCCCGCCACTCCGTGTTGCCCTGCCGTCGGAGCTGGCAGCATCTGTGCGGACCTACGTGCGGTGGGCTAGGCCTGTGCTGCTCAACCGGGGCAGCCTTGCCAGGACCTCGACACTCCGTACCTGTTGGTGAACCACAACGGTGTCCCCTTCGCCGCGGCTGCCAACACAGTTCGCGACGGAGTGGGCGACATCCAGGACCTGAATGACGCACCCTGGGCGCCCTTTCCGCCGCAGCGGCTGCGGCACATCCACGCCACCGGCGCCTACGAGGCGCTGGTCCAGGAGGTAGCTCAGCGGCAGAGCGCCTTGTCGCCCGACGCCCGGCTGATGGGCAACTCGGTGCGGACCTGGCGGTCCCACTACATCCAGCGGGAGGGTGACATCCTAGCGCAGGCTGGCATTGAGCGCCTGGCTGGGTGGCGGCAGCAGAGCTGAGCCGCATGGCGGGCGGCCCGTCCCAGCAGCGGCCGAGCTCTGGAGCGCCACCCCCAGCCGCCGCCGCGGCGGCT
>BDSI01000466.1:0-25499 GCA_003117195.1 Eudorina sp. 2006-703-Eu-15
GCGTGGTGGTCGCCGAGCGGCATGTTGACGCGGCGCACCTCCTTGTTCGTGGTACCTATGTTGGCAGCGGGTACAACGATGGTGGCGGCCGACGACGCGCCGTGGTGTGACTGCAAAGGCGCCACCGTGGGATGCGAAGTCGGACAAGCCGTGAAGCACCGTGCTGGCAAGGTGACCATTCACCGGGCGCACCAGGACGGCCGCCGGCAGATACTTCAGGCGCCGGTAGGGACCACGGCCATCGTCGTCCGGCTCGCGCTGTCCGTTAGGAGACCACAGCCTCCACCTCGTTGTTGTGACAGGCACCTGCGTCGGCCGTGATGGTGTCCAGCAGAATGAAGCGAGCGCCCTCGTAGTACCATGTGTCCGCTGTTGTGTGGTTGAAGGTGGCGTCCTTGATTCGCATTGCTACCGCCTGCTCGACGGCCGTCAGCGGTGGTGCTGCTGCTGCTCCACGCCGCTGCACGGGAATGTGCTCAGCGTTCCAGACGGTCAGGCGCTTGTTCTGCCGGCGTGCCTGTAGCATCATCAGGCGCGTATTCAGCGTGTGCCGGGGCTCGTTGCGTTGCAGCACCACACGTGGGTCGAGCTCGGCCAGGTCCGCCAGGTCCGTGATGGCTCGCTGGTTGAGTGCGTCCACTAGCTGTGCAACACGTGACTCAGTCACGCGTCCGCCGCCGAACATGGACGCGAAGTCAGTAAGCTGTACACCCGCGGGGCTGCTGTCCTGCCGTTGTTGCTTCTGCAACACGAACACTGTTGTACTGAGTTGCCGGTACAGGGCGAAGCCGTCCAAAATGCGGTTGTTGCGCTCCGGAACGGCCCGCCGGCTACGTGTAGTAGCTTTGACAGTCGTGTCCTCGTCCGAATTGGAGGCGTCACCCGCCCGTTCTGCGCTCGGCGCGCATGGAACGAAGGCGGGGTTACGCTCGACATCGGTAGCATACGGTAAATTGGGAGGCCGCCGGCTGTGGGTGCTGAAGTGGATCTCCGATGCCGGCAGCGGCACGACCGGACAGCACACGGCGCGCCGGATGGTCAGGCGCGAGGTGTGGCGGCGGCTGCACGTTGGCGGTGCAGGCGTGATGAATGGCACCGAGGTGACCCAGGCTGTTCATGCCGATCTCTTCGAGGATGACGGCTCCGTCCCGACATTTCGCTTAACCTGCGGGGAGACAACAGGCATGTGCCAGGTGTTGGTGCTTGGCGTGTTTGTGTCGAATGTGATTGCTGTGCATTTTGCCGGCAGGCATGGCAGAGTGTTTGGGTCCAAGTCGTACGCACCTGCTGAGAAACTCGCGCGCCTCGTTTTGGTCGGTCCTTATTGCTCCCGTTCGCCGCGATACCGAACATTGCATGTGTAGACAGGCTGCGATGGACAGGTGTGTTGAAGACGGTTGCGGCCGTCCATGCGTATGCACAGGTGGCGACCCACTCCGGACAACCGTGCTGATAGGTATGCCACAACAAGGCATGCGCAAACTGGGTCTTGCCGGTTCCCGGCGGCCAAGTACCAGCATTTGTGGAGGCGGGCCGGGGTCAGGCTCCCCACGTCGCTCGAAGTACCGTGCGATGAGCATGAACGGCACGGCTTGGTCAGGTGCGAGCGTGAAGATCTCGATGGTGTCGTCGATACTCGGCGGCTGCAGCAGGGGGACGTACGTCGGTACGGTTACCTGTGTCGTCTGCTGTGGTGCATCCGTCGAATACACCAGCGCAACCAAGGGACCGCCCGCAGTCCGGTGCAGCCGCAGCCAACGCTTCCCGTCTGTCGCGTCGGCGGGGCTGTCATTGTCGTCATTGGTCTCTACGTCCAGGTTGTCTGCTGCCGTAACGAGGTAGCGCTTCAGGCGGACGTTAGCTTCCGTCAGAAGAGGCACATCTGCCGCCCGAACACGACGAACAAACGGACTGGTGCCCGCGCCAAGCGCATCAGGCAACTCGACCGCTCGGCAACGACGGGCGGCACCGTACGCATACAGGCCTGCGACGGTCGTCCTGTCGTACAAGTCCGTTAGAGCGATGCTGGCAAGCTCCACGCCGGCCGTGGGATTGCCCTGACCAGGCACGAATTCGTACCGTTCGACCTGGTCGTCCCTGGGGCCCTCAGTCTGAGGGTCGGGTTCGAAATGCCCACGTGCAGCCTCCACGTCATCCTCTGCGTCCTCGCTGGAACTGCAGTCCGTGTCCAGAAGGTCGGTGGCTGCGGCAGCCGCTCGTTGTTGACGACGCCACTGGTTGTACTCCGCCTGACGCCGGGCTTTGGCAGCGTGCTCCTCTTCGACGTTATCGAGAAGGACAGTAACGCAGGCCAAGTATGCTCGGCCTGCCTCCGTCGTGCTGAGCTCCGCCCACCACGCGTCGTACGCCTCCTTCACTGTCAAGCCGGCGGGCACTGGATGCCCGCGATGCGCTTTGAAGATGCCCAGCACGAACGCATAATACTGCGTCGCGGCAGCGGCGTTGCTGTCTTGGCGAGGGCGACGGGGCAGCGGCCCGCCCAACAGAATGTACTTGGGCCGCCGCAGACGACGCATAATATGCGTGAGATACAACGGATGCGACGGATGGAAGGCCACCTTTGCAGGAGGGACAGTTGCCGTGTAGGTCGTCGGCAGCTGCTGTGCAGCGGTCGCTTCCGCTGCGGTGTCACTAGGTGCACCGGCAGCTGTGTTAGACGACCCAGCGCCCATTGCATCTGTCCCGGCTGCAGGAGCAGTGTCAGTGGCCGTCTTGCGCTTCCGGCGGCTGCTAGCGGCCGCGGTGTCACTAGGTGCACCGGCAGCTGTGTTAGACGGCCCAGCGCCCGCTGCATCTGTCCGGCTGCAGGAGCAGTGTCAGCGGCCGTCTTGCGCTTCCGGCGGCTGCTAGCGGCCGCCAAGATGTCGACGCTAAGGGTCTTCGCATGAGGATGCTGCGCCGGGCTCACACGTGCGACCTCGTAGTTGGAGAGCAGCGTATACACGCTGCAGTCCATACCGTTCAGCTCTGTCCCGCGCTGCACGTAGTTCTGCACGGTGTCGGAAAGGGTGAAGCCACCGCGGTCCCCGGCCTCCACGAAATGCACGCCCACGGCCGCGTCTTCGGGCTCCACCGCCGAGCTTTCCGCCAACGCAGTGAAAGCACCCACCGGCAAGTAGGCACGGTCGAAGGACGCCTCGAACGTCGAGTAACCGGCCAGCTTGAATGCAATCAGCGCCATCCCCGCTGTGATAGTGGCCGTCATGCGATGTACCGCCGAACAGATATTGCCAAACGCGGTGGGACCGTCTTCCGTGACTGGCGTGTGCCCACCGGTTATGAGGAAGTCCTGGACACGGGCCATAGCGGAGCACGTCAGATGCGCCTGGCTGCGCTCCAGCGTCTTCACCGTGTACTTCGTGCTGTAATAAGCAGCCTTGCGAGCACAATCTTTCGCGGGCTGCAGCAGCGAGCAGCCTGCACTATCTGCAGCGGGCTGCGTGAGCTGCTCCTGCACTTCTGCCGTGTAGTCGCGGTCCACCTCACACGCCAGAGAGAACAGCTGGTTGCAGCCGAAAGCCAGCGCCGCTGCTGGGAAATGCGGCACCAGGTTCGGCGCCAGACGAGGCAGCAGGAACAGCCCTCCCGCGCCGATCCACTGGAACGCCGTCCGAATCAGACGCGGGAACTGCATACCGCAACTGTCGTCCGTGCCGCGACAACCATGCCGCTTGCAGGTGCTGTTGTGTGAGTGGGTGAGAGTGCTCCGAATGACGACGGCGTGATGTGCACGGCAGGCGGCATGCCGGGGCGGCGGCGGAAGACCGCCGCCCGCACATCCAGCCAGGATCCCGAAGTCATAGGCGGCGGGCGGGCACTGGCTGTCCACGGGTGGCGGAGCGCGCCCTTGCTCACGTGCGTCGTCATCCGTCATGCCGAACACATGCCGCTCCGAATGTCGACCCGGATCGTAGTACGGTGACGGATACCACATCGCACACAGAGCGTGCGCCAGCGCCAGTGCGCGGCAGTTGGGCCCGCTGAACAGCGCCTGCAGTCGCTCTGCCGCAAAGGTTGCGACGTGCGCGATCCCGTGCAGGTGCAGCGCCAAGCGGCCGCTCTGCTCCACCTTCACTGCAACCTCAAACGTGACCCCACAGAAGCAGTTCGGATTTGTCTGCTGCTTGGCGCCAGGCGCAAACCCGAAGAGCTGTTCCACCAGCACCTCCTTCGTAGCCGCGAGTAGCGCAGCACAGCTGTGGGGGTCGTCTCGTACCCGCCGCCATTTCTCGACCGTACTGGGCACATGTGTCGGCCGACCATTGTCGTCAAAGTCGACGAGCTGACCGGAAGCAACCACGGCGCATGCAGCGTGCATGTCCGCCGGGTTCAAATTGAAGAAAAGCGGCGGCCAGCCAATGGTCATGCCCGCAGCGCGCATGGTGGCCTTCGCGCCGTTGTAATATGCGTCCGTCAGATCTATCCGCAAGGTGCCCAGCCGCGCGCCCTCCACAAGCGACCGCACCAGGGGTGACTGCTGATTGAGCAGCAGACGCCGCTGAGGGTGACGGAACGGCAGCGCCAAGATATCGGCCATGGCCCGTACGACGTCTCGAGGCACGCGTGCCGCTGGCTCACCCAAGCTCGGCTGCAAATTCATGGCCACGCCCACCTGCGCCATGCACTGTTGCCGCACCAAGATGTCGTACATGCGCGCCAGGAGCATCAGGTTGCCGCTGAATTGCATCCGTGGCACTCGCCGCACCAAGTGCCGGCAATACGCAGCGAACGACATGTTGGCTGGCCGCTGCCCTGACAACCCGAACGGGAAAGCTGCCGGAAAGCTGACGTTGAGAATAGCCGGGTGACGGTCGTTCAAGACGGGCGCGTCACGACCACCGGTCGCGAACGCCAACCGCGCACGGCCTGTGAGCAAGTCATCCACGACGCTGGGCCTGGTGTCAAACTCGCTGCCATCTTCCGGTACAGTAGAAGGCTGCGGAAGAACGACCTCCAGCTCCTCCAGAGTGCCAAGTTCGGCGTCATCTGTGACAATGAACAAGCATGGATACAGCAAACACTGTCTGACCATTGACATATAAACTGAATATTGCGACAATGACTGATCCATCAAATTAGTGTAAACTTAGCATCGGAACCGCCTGACGCGACGAACGACAACCTAATATAACTTACCCGGCATGTGTACGGCGTCTGATGGCTGCCGTACGACTGCCACGAGCGGACTTGTCATCTGTTGCCCGTCACGTTCTGGAAGGAAAGCAGCAAATGTGACCCGACGAAATGACTATCTGGCGCAGGTAAAAAATAAAGTATCAACACGCGCAAACCAGCACCATTAACGATTACCCTCGTGCGCACCTGCAGTTGCAGGCGGTGTCATGGCTTCATCCGCATCGCTGGAAGACTCCGATGACACTACATGTGGATACGGCGGCAAGCAACAAACAACAAGCAAGTGTGTATTACACAACATATTTGAATTAGTTTCCATCAATGACGGATAACAGATCCACCTAGCCAACTTAGTTGAAAAAATGAAAAAGGAAACATACCTTGATCGTCGCCAACAACTATGCCTCGTCCGGCAGCCGCTTCTATCGTCTCCTGCAACTGCCGTACACCGGCTGTACCGGTGCGGTCATGCAGAAACGTGGTACGCAGCACGTTCGCCACTTCGGGGTCAGTCGGTCCAATGGCAGAATGTAGCAATGCGTCCGGCACAGTCGCTGCGCAGCCCATCCGTTCGTACTCCGACAACGCGTCCTCGTCCACAGCAAGCTCGTCCTCCTCGTTATGCTGCAAGAAACGAACCCACGCCACGATGACCGCGCCCCGCACTTTAAGACCCGGTGCCCTCCGCACACGATCCAGCAGCTCCTGGCGATTGCGCACTTGGTCGACGCAGACTATCGTAATGTTGCCCGCCAAGTCGTTCACAGGAACGGGGAGCACCCCTCGTAACATGTTCGGATCGGGATTGACGATGGCGATGCCGTGCGACCATACGGCATGTGGGAATACCTCGGGGGGCCGGTCCGGCAGATGCAAAATAAGCACCTGCTGAACGATACGTCCACGGCCGATCACCTGCCCCTCGAGGAAGGTTGGCGTGGGCAACGGATCGCCCAAGTGGTTGACGCGTGGCACATCTCCCGGATCAAGGCGCGCCAACGCAGCTTCCGGCACACGACGTGCTGCAACCAACATGCAGATAAACAGCACACAACGTATATGTCAATTCGCCAGAATGCACGCTCGACACGGCCGATACAAATAACAGTATTCACGCACGAAACATACGTAAAGCAAAGATGTACACTCAGAACACCATACCTTCCAATGCTTGCTTGCAGTCGTTGCAGACGCAAATCTGATCCGGCTGGCCATCGCCGCACACCATCGTACGGTTTGGTAGATCCCGTTCAAGTCGCATGCAGAACGGTACCTCCACACAAGCCGGGTCGTCGGGACAAGCCCTTGGCTGTACACGCGGCGGGTAGGGCCGCAAGTCCGGCGGCACCTCCTCCGGTTGCGGCTCAGGTGCAGCCAACTGAGCAGCCTCTTCTGCCTCGTTGTCCGTGTTGTCCGCATCCCCTTCGCCGTCTCCACCCGCGATATCATCGATCACTGCAGCTGGATCGCCGCTGGACCGGTCAGACTGTTTCGCACGGTACCGAAACGGAAGCACGGGATCTGGTGCTGGAGGCGCGTAGCCCTGCGGAGTACATGCCATGCGCCGCCACGCTAACGTGCGTGCATGACGCGGCACAGCAGTCGTACACATCACGTCAGCCCGTAGGATGTCCACATTTGGGATCTCGGCCCACGCATGCAACCCCGAATCATCCACCGAACACTGCTCCGAACAAACGGCGCACACGCGAGACGGCATGCGCCGGCGAAGGGCAGCCGCCATGCTGGATGCGATCTCCAAGTGCTTCTCGTACAGCACATGCCGTTCAGCTGTCAGCTGCCCGTCCGGCAAATCCTGCACGCGCCCCTCCGGCAATGCTGAAAGGAAATTCGGCAACGTGTCCTGCTGATGCTCAGCGCTGTACAGAAAATCAAAGCGTAACAGACGACGCAGACGGTCCACCAGGCTGTCCCCGGCAGCGCGCTGATTCTGCTGCTGTTCCTCCTCCCTCTCGTGAGCACGCGCGGCTCTATGAGCTGCTGCGTTCCGCCGCTGCTCCTCCGCTCGATACTCCGGATCGGCACGAGCGGCGGCATGTTGCTCAGCGTTCCGTCGCTGCTCCTCCGCTCGATGCTCTGGATCGGCACGAGCGGCGGCATGCTGCTCAGCGTTCCGCCGCTGCTCCTCCGCTCGATACTCCGGATCGGCACGCCGCAGCCGTTTACGTGCTGCATCTTCCTGTACACCACCAGTACCAAGCGGAACGGTCCTCTTCACCAAAAAGCCGTCCGCTAACCCACCCAAACGCCCCAAACCGCGGGCACTAGACAACGGCTGTTTATTACCAGCACGGTCTGACATTTCCGGTTGAAAGCAAACAGCCAGTTATTCTGGACGATTAATTGATTAGAAGCAAATCGTTCAAATACAAATCAAACTCGAGATTTCGACATGCGGCAACGGACAGCCCAGACGTCGTGAACGCTCGACGCGATGGGTGACCCACGGGCAGCCTGACCGCGTCGTACAACGGGCGAGAAACACGCAGCTCAAACCGCGCTTGAAAATAACAAACGCGCCACGCGACCGGTCAGCACTCTCAACATCGCAACACACATTACACACATTGATACGGACATGACCATTATTAAAGCACTCGACCACCACCACACGCGCGCAAAAATGGCAGTCGCGACGCAAGCCTACCGCCACACCGCAAACACCGACTCAACGCGCGACACCAGACACATAACAAATTTCGCATACGCAGCTCACCACACACTCCTAAATTACAAGCGCGACAAACGACCCACGGGCCGGCTGCGCTCGACCGCGCCGCGTGACGGGCGAGAAACGCGACCAACTAGATACAATCAGCTTTCCCACGCGGCTCGAACCGCGCTTGAACATAACAAACGCGCCGCGCAGCCGTCAGGTATTCTCGACATCGCAAAACACACTACACACACACCTAATAACATTGCCGTTTTTGAAGCACACGACCGCCAGCGCACACACGCAACAATGACAATCGCAGCACAAACCGCGCACACACCGCGCACACGCGGCCGCGTACGAACGGCCAGCTTCACCAGCTTCGAGCAGTGACAACAACGACCCAGCGGTGTAACGTCGACAGCTTCAAAAAAAAAAATCAAAACAGATACAGTTGACATCATCATCAGTTGAATTGAGTTCATCAGTTTAATTCGATTGCCGCCACTGAAAGGCGTTAAATGCCAGCGTTGGGCGATCATTGCCCGACGACACAGTTGTATCGGTTAAGTGCGGTCGCCGCACTTGCGGGTTCGACTCCCGCGCAACTGGGCATGGCAGACAGCAGACAGCACTGCATGGTATACAGCATGGCATGGCAAGGCACACGGCAAGGCACAGTGGAGGGCACGGCAAGGCACCGCACCGCATCGCGCCGAGCATGACACATGGCACGGCAAGACACACAGCACAGCATGGCAGACGGCACGACACACGGCACAGCAAGGCACACGGCACGGCAAAACACACAGCATGGCATGGAACGACACACGGCACGGCACGGCGGACGCCACGACGAGCAAAACGGCACGGCAAGGCACACGGCACGGCACAGCATATGGCACGGCAAGGCAGACGGCATGGTACGGCCAACGGCACGACACGGCAGACTGCACGGCACTGCAGACGGTATGGCACAGCCAACAGCACGGCACGACAGACGGAACGTCATGGCAGACGTCACGGCCAGGCACACGGCACGGCATAGCAGATGTCACGGCAAGGCACACAGCACAGCATGGCAGACGGCACGACACAAGGCACGGCAAGGCACACGGCACGGCACAACACACGGCCCGGCATGGAACGACACATGGCACGGCACGGCAAGCAAGACGGCACGGCAAGGCGCACGGCACGCCTGTGCGCGCCGCGTGATGACAAGGACGTGAGACGCGGGCAGCTACGGTGACCAGCGGCGCCGAACGGCGCCGGCTAGTCTGTCCGGAAAAAACGCGTAACACGCGTCTTTTGCGTGGTTTCGGAGCTCGGGTTTCCGCGGTTTCGCGCTAGGTCGGGTGATCGGGGCGCGTAACCGCCGGGCCGACCCGGGTTCGAATCCCGTCGGCACATTTTTTTGTCTCATTCTTTTATCGCACCGCACCGCACCGCACCGCACCGCACCGCACCGCACCGCACCGCACCGCACCGCACCGCACCGCACCGCACCGCACCGCACCGCACCACACCACACCGCACCGCACCGCACCGCACCGCACCGCACCGCACCGCACCGCACCGCACCGCACCGCACCGCACCGCACCGCACCACACCACACCGCACCGCACCGCACCGCACCGCACCGCACCGCACCGCACCGCACGCACCGCACCGCACCGCACCGCACCGCACCGGCATGGCAAGGCACACGGCACGGCACGACACATGGCACGGCAACGCACACGGCACAGCATGGCAGATGGCACAACACACAGCACGACACAACACACAGCACGGCAAGACACACGGCACGGCATGGCACATGGCATGACACGGCAGACAGCACGGCACGGCACGGCACGGCACATGGCACGGCACGGCACGGCAGACGAAACAGCATGGCAGAGGGCACGGCACGGCAGACGGCACGGCCGGCATGGTACACGGCACGGCATGGCAGACGGCACGGCACGGCAGACAGCAGACGGCACTGCATGGCGGACGGCATGGCATGGCAGACGGCACGGCAGCGCAAGGCAAGGCATGTCACGGCACGGCAGACGGCACGGCAGACAGCACGGCACGACGGCACAGCAGACGGTACGGCATGGCATACGGCATGGCAGACAGCGGATGACACTGCATGGCATACAGCATGGCATGGCAAGGCACACGGCACGGCACAGTGGAGGGCACGGCAAAGCACCGCACCGCGTTGCGCCGAGCATGACACATGGCACGGCAAGGCACGCAGCACAGCATGGCAGACGGCACGACACACGGCACAGCAAGGCACACGGCACGGCAAAACACACAGCATGCCGTTTGCGTTGTGACGGCACGGCAGACGCCACGACAAGCAAGACGGCACGGCAAGGCACACGGCACGGCACAGCATGTGGCACGGCAAGGCAGACGGCACAGCACGGCCAACGGCACGACACGGCAGACTGCACGGCACGGCAGACGGTATGGCACAGCCAACGGCACGGCACAGCAGACGGAACAGCATGGCAGACGGATAGGCAAGGCACACGGCACGGCACAGCAGATGTCGCGGCAAGGCAGACAGCATGGCACGGCAGAATGCACGGCAGAATGCACGGCACGGCAGACGGCACAGTATGGCACGGCAAACTGCACATCAGACGGCACGGCAGACGGTGCGGCACGGCATGGCAGACAGCAGACGGCACTGAATGACATACGGCATGGCATGGCATGGCACGGCACACGGCACAGGTCGGCAGACGGCACGGCATGGCACACGGCGCGGCAAGGCACACTGCATGGCACAGCAGACGGCACGGCAAGGCGGACGGTATCGCACAGCCAACGGCACGACACGACAGACGGCACGACACGGCAGACGGCATGGCACGGCAGACGCCACGGCAAGCAAGACGGCACGGCAAGGCGCACGGCACGGCACGCCTGCGCGCGCCGCGTGATGACAGGGACGTGAGGCGCGGGCAGCTACGGTGACCAGCGGCGCCGAACGGCGCCGGCTAGTCACCGTAGCTGCGACCGTGAAACGGTCGCTAAGCGGAGGTCTTACGACGAATCGCCTGATGTCGCCGTAGCTGCGACCGTGAAACGGTCGCGTAGCGGAGGCCTTACGACCAGCCGCGCGTCCGTCTGTCACCGTAGCTGCGACCGTGAAACGGTCGCGTAGCGGAGGTCACCGTAGCTGCGACCGTGAAACGGTCGCGTAGCGGAGGTCTTACGACCAGCCGCGCGTCCGTCACCGTAGCTGCGACCGTGAAACGGTCGCGTAGCGGAGGTCTTACGACCAGCCGCGCGTCCGTCTGTCCGTCCGTCCGTCCGTCCGGAAAAAACGCGTAACATGCATCTTTCGCGTGGTTTCGGAGCTCGGGTTTCTTCGGTTTCGCGCTAGGTCGGGTGATCGAGGCGCGTAACCGGGGGGCCGACCCGGGTTCGAATCCCGTCGCCCTTTTTTGTCTTGATTTTTTTTCGCATCGCATCGCGTCGCATCGCGCATCGAATCGCACCGCACCGCACCGCACCGCACCGCACCGCACCGCACCGCACCGTACCGTACCGTACCGCACCGCACCGCATCGCACCGCACCGCACCGCACCGCACCGCACCGCACCGCACCGCACCGCACCGCACCGCACCGCACCGCACCGCACCGCACCGCACCGCACCACACCGCACCGCACCGCACCGCACCGCACCGGCACGGCAAGACACACGGCACGGCATGGCACACGGCATGACACGGCAGACAGCACGGCACGGCACGGCACATGGCACGGCACAGCACAGCAGACGAAACAGCATGGCAGAGGGCACGGCGCGGCAGACGGCACGGCCGGCATGGTACACGGCACGGCATGGCAGACGGCACGGCACGGCAGACAGCAGACGGCACTGCATGGCGGACGGCATGGCATGGCAGACGGCACGGCAGCGCAAGGCAAGGCATGTCACGGCACAGCAGACGGCACGGCAGACAGCACGGCACGACGGCACAGCAGACGGTACGGCATGGCATACGGCATGGCAAACAGCGGACGACACTGCATGGCATACAGCATGGCATGGCAAGGCACACGGCACGGCACAGTGGAGGGCACGGCAAAGCACCGCACCACGTTGCGCCGAGCATGACACATGGCACGGCAAGGCACGCAGCACAGCATGGCAGACGGCACGACACACGGCACAGCAAGGCACACGGCACGGCAAAACACACAGCATGCCGTTTGCGTTGTGACGGCACGGCATACGCCACGACAAGCAAGACGGCACGGCAGGGCACACAGCACGGCACAGCATGTGGCACGGCAAGGCAGACGGCACAGCACGGCCAACGGCACGACACGGCAGACTGCACGGCACGGCAGACGGTATGACACAGCCAACGGCACGGCACAGCAGACGGAACAGCATGGCAGACGGATAGGCAAGGCACACGGCACGGCACAGCAGATGTCACGGCAAGGCAGACAGCATGGCACGGCAGAATGCACGGCAGAATGCACGGCACGGCAGACGGCACAGTATGGCACGGCAAACTGCACATCAGACGGCACGGCAGACGGTGCGGCACGGCATGGCAGACAGCAGACGGCACTGAATGACATACGGCATGGCATGGCATGGCACGGCACACGGCACGGCACGGCAGACGGCACGGCATGGCACACGACGCGGCAAGGCACACTGCATGGCACAGCAGACGGCACGGCAAGGCGGACGGTATCGCACAGCCAACGGCACGACACGACAGACGGCACGGCATGGCAGACGGCATGGCAGACGGCATGGCACGGCAGACGCCACGGCAAGCAAGACGGCACGGCAAGGCGCACGGCACGGCACGCCTGCGCGCGCCGCGTGTGATGACAAGGACGTGAGGCGCGGGCAGCTACGGTGACCAGCGGCGCCGAACGGCGCCGGCTAGTCACCGTAGCTGCGACCGTGAAACGGTCGCGTAGCGGAGGTCTTACGACCAGCCGCGCGTCCGTCACCGTAGCTGCGACCGTGAAACGGTCGCGTAGCGGAGGTCTTACGACGAATCGCCTGATGTCTGTCTGTCTGTCTGTCCGGAAAAAACGCGTAACACGCGTCTTTTAGGTGGTTTCGGAGCTGGGGTTTCTGCGGTTTCTCGCTAGGTCGGGTGATCGGGGCGCGTAACCGCCGGGCCGACCCGGGTTCGAATCCCGTCGGCACATTTTTTTGTCTTTAATTTTTATCGCACCGCACCGCACCGCACCGCACCGCACCGCACCGCACCGCACCGCACCGCACCACACCGCACCGCACCGCACCGCACCGCACCGCACCGCACCGCACCGCACCGCACCGCACCGCAGCACGGCAGACGGCACACGCCGCATCGCACCGCGTATCACCGCAACGCATCGCACCGCACCGGGCTGCACTGTAACGCAACGCAATGCAACGCAACACATCGCACCGTATGACATTGCAACCAATGCTGACGGCATGTCAAACAGCAGACGGTACTGCATGGCATACGGCATTGCATGGCATGGCACACGGCACGGCACGACACACGGCACGACACACCGCACCGCACCGCACCGCACCGCACCGCACCGCACCGCACACGGCACGGCACGGCGAGACACACGGTGCTGCACAACACACAGCACGGCACGACACACTGCACGGCACGGCAGACGGCACACGCACCACGCCGCATCGCACCGCGTATCACCGCAACGCATCGCACCGCACCGCGCCGCACTGTAACGCAACGCAATGCAACGCAACACATCGCACCGTATGACATTGCAATCAATGCTGACGGCATGGCAAACAGCAGACGGTACTGCATGGCATACGGCATTGCATGGCATGGCACACGGCACGACACGACACACGGCACGACACACCGCACCGCACCGCGCCGCGCCGCACCGCACCACACCTCACCGCACCACACACGGCACGGCACGGCAAGACACACGGTGCTGCACAACACACAGGACGGCACGACACACTGCACGGCACGGCAGACGGCACGCACCGCACCGCACCGCACCGCACCGCACCGCACCGCACCGCACCGCACCGCACCGCACCGCACCGCACCGCACCGCACTGCACCGCACCGCACCGCACCGCACCGCACTGTGTCGAATCGTTCCGCATCACGCCGCATTGCATCGTATCACACCACACTACACCGCTGTAACCGTTGTCGCCACCACAGTCATCATGATTGCATCGTATCACACCACACTACATCGCCGTCACTGTTGTCGCCACCACGGTCATCATGAAACAGCATCTACATACGTCATGAATCTTCATGAACCGTCATGGACCACCATGAACCGGCATCAACTGTCATGAGTCGCCATCGAGGCTGTGTCATTTGTGCGGGAGTTGAACCCGCAAGTGCAGGCACTGCACCCGGCCGTGCAAGTGTGTCGTTGAGCATTGCTTGCTCAACGCTGGCATTTAACGCCATCCAGAGGCGGTCCCCGAACTCTGTTCATCACATCTGCAAGTCAATTTGTTGATGCTTATGCTGTCTGCTCATTGCTACGATGTCTGCCTGTCAACTGATTGAAGCAGTCGTTGCCGTACGATGCATGCTGCCTAGTTGGGGTCGCGGTCCAGCCAATGTGCTTCCAGGCGTCGGGCGTGCTCGAACTCAACAGAATACTGCTGCCGAGTCTGCTCTGCACGGGCGTTCAGCAGGCGTAGTTCGGCGGCAAGGTCGGGCTCAAGCTTTGTAGCCGTCATGAACTGCCGGATGACACGCCGTCGCTCGTCTGGGCTGGTGTACAGGGGCCGCAGGAGGCGCACATGGTCGAGAGTCTTGTACCGAGTGAGCAGCACATAGACCGTAGCGCGCTTGATGCCGTTGGGTGGTGGCGCCAGATCCACGACCCAACATTCATCTTTGAAGCTGCGGCCCTGTACGAAGAAGTCGGTGACAGCGTGGCGGTCGCCCAGCGGCATGTTGACGCGGCGCACCTCTTTGTTGGTGGTACCTATGTCGGCGGCGGGTACGACAATGCTGGCAGCCGACGACGCCCGCGGTGTGACTGCAAAGGCACCGCCCCGGGATGCAAAATCGGACAGGCCGTGGAGCACCGTGTCGGCGACGTGGCCGTTGACGGGGCGCACCAGAACGGCCGCCGGCAGATATTTCAGACGCCGGTAGGGTCCACGGCCATCATCCTCGGGCTCGCGGCTGTCTGTTAGAAGACCACAGCCTTCCACCTCGTTGTTGTGGCAGGCGCCTGCATCGGCCGTAATGGTGTCCAACAGGATGTAGCGGGCGCCCTCATAGTACCATGTGTCCGCTGTTGTGTGGTTGAAGGTGGCGTCCTTGACTCGCATTGCCACCACCTGCTCGACGGCCGTGAGTGGTGGCGCTGTTGCCGCACCACGCCGTTGCACGGGGATATGCTCAGCATTCCAGACGGTCAGGCGCTTGTTCTGGCGGCGTGCCTGTAGCATCATCAACCGCGTGTTCAGTGTGTGCCGGGGCTCGTTACGTTGCAGCACTACACGCGGGTCGAGGTCAGCCAAGTCCGTCAGGTCCGTGATGGCGCGCTGATTGAGTGCGTCCACTAGCTGTGCAACGCGTGACTCAGTCACGTGTCCGCCACCAAACATGGACGCGAAGTCGGTGAGCTGTACACCTGCGGGGCTGCTGTCCTGCCGCTGCTGCTTCTGCAGCACGAACACCGTTGTACTCAGTTGACGATAGAGGGTGAAGCCGTCTAGGATGCGGTTGTTGCGCTCCGGAACGGCTCGTCGGCTGCATGTAGCAGTTTCAGCAGTCGTGTCCTCGTCTGAGTCAGAGGTGTCCCCGGCCGTTGTGCACTCGGCGCGCATGGGACGAAGGCGGGGTTACGCTCGACATCGGTGGCATACCGGTAAATTGGGAGACCGCCAGGCTGTGGATGCTGAAGCGGGTCCCCGATGCCGGCACCAGCACGGCCAGACAGTACACGACGCGCCGGATGGTCAGGCGCGAGGTGCGGTGGCGGCTGCACGTTTGCGACGCAGGCGTGATAAATGGCACCGAGATGACCCAGGCTGTTCATGCCGATCTCCTCAAGGATGACGGCCCCGTCACCAACGTTCCGCTTAACCTGCGGAGGCGCAACAGGTACGACAGGTGTTGGTGCTTGATGGTTCTGTGCTGTGTTGAATGCAGTTTGTGTGATTTTCGGCAGCAGGCGTGTCAGGACGTCTGGGTTTAAGTCGTACATACCTGTTGTGCGACTCGCGCGCCTCGTTTTGGTCGGTCCTTGTTGCTCCCGTTCGCCGCGATGCCAAACATTGCGTGTGTAGACAGGCTGCGGTGGACGGGTGTGTTGAAGACGGTTGCGGCCGTCCATGCATATGCGCAAGTGGCGACCCACTCTGGACAACCATGCTGGTAGGTATGCCACAACAAGGCGTGGGCGAACTGAGTCTTGCCGGTTCCCGGGCGGCCCAGAACCAGCATCTGTGGTGGCGGGCCGGGATCGGGTTCACAGCGTCGCTCGAAGTACCGTGCGATGAGCATGAACGGCACGGCTTGGTCGGGCGCGAGCGTGAAGATCTCGATGGTATCATCGATGCTCGGCGGCTGCAGCAGAGGGGCATATGTCGGTACAGTTGCCCGTGTCGTCTGCTGGGGTGCTTTTGTTGAGTACACCAGCGCAACCAGGGGACCGTCTGCAGTCCGATGCAGCCGTAGGCGACGGCTACCGTCTGACATGTCGGCAGGGCTGGTATTGTCCTCATCGTTCTCTGCGTCCAGGCTGTCCGTTGCCGTGACGAGGTAGCGCTTCAGGCGGGCATTAGCTTCCGTCAGAAGAGGCACATCCGCAGCCCGCACACGACGAACGAAAGGACTGCTGCCCGCGCCAAGAGCGTCGGGCAAGTCGACCGCCCGGCAGCGGCGAGCAGCACCGTACGCATACAAGCCTGCGACGGTCGTCCTGTCGTACAGGTCCGTTAGGGCGATGCTGGCGAGCTCCACACCGGCGGTTGGGTTACCCTGGCCGGGCACAAATTCATACCGTTCGGCCTGGTCATCCCCGGGGCCCTGGGTCTGTGGATCGGGCTCAAAATGCCCCCGCGCAGTCTCTACATCGTCCTCGGCGTCGTCGCTGGAACTGCAGTCCGTGTCGGGGAGGTCGGTGGCTGCGGCTGCGGCTCGTTGCTGGCGGCGCCACTGGTTATACTCCGCCTGGCGACGAGCTTTTGCAGCATGCTCCTCTTCGACGTTATCCAGAAGGACAGTGACGCATTCCAGGTATGCTCGGCCCGCCTCCGTCATGCTGAGTTCCGCCCACCATGCATCGTACGCCTCCTTAACAGTCAAGCCGGCAGGCACGGGATGCCCGCGATGCGCCTTGAAGGTGCCCAGCACAAACGCGTAATACTGTACTGCGGCAGCGGCGTTGCTATCTTGTCGAGGCCGGCGGGGCAGCGGCCCGCCCAACAGAACGTACTTGGGCCGCGGCAGACGACGCAGAATATGCGTGAGATACAGCGGGTGCGACGGGTGGAACGCCACCTTTGTAGGGGAACGGTTGCCGTGTAAGTCGTCGGCAGCTGCTGTGCATCAGTCGCTTCCACTGCAGGGTCACTTGCGGCTGTGTTGGACGACCCGGCACCCGCTGCATCTGTCTCGGCCGCCGAAGCAGTCACGACGGCCACCTTATGTTTCCGACGGCTGCTAGCGGCTGCCAAGATGTCGACGCTGAGGGTCTTCGCGTGCGGATGCTGCGCCGGGCTCACGCGCGCGACCTCGTAGTTGGAGACCAGCGTATACACGCTGCAGTCCAGGCCGCTCAGCTCTATTCCGCGCTGCACGTAATTCTGAACGGCGTCTGACACGGTGAAGCCGCCGCCACGCTCGCCGGCCTCCACCAAATGCACACCACGGCCGCGTCTTCGGGCTCCACCGCCGAGGCTTCTGCCAATGCAGTGAAGGCACCCACCGGCAGGTAGGCGCGGTCGAAGGATGTCTCGAACGTTGAGTAACCAGCCAGCTTGAATGCTATGAGCGCCATCCCGCGGTGATGGTGGCCGTCATGCGGTGCACCGCCGCACAAATGTTACCAAACGCGGTGGGGCCGTCCTCCGTGGCTTGCACATGCCCGCCTGTTATGAGGAAGTCCTGAACGCGGGCCATGGCGGAGCATGTCAGGTGCGCCTGCTGCGTTCCAGCGTCTTCACCGTGTACTTGGTGCTATAATAGGCAGCCTTGCGAGCGCAATCTTTCGCGGGCTGCAGCAGCGAGCAGCCTCCACCATCTGCAGTGGGCCGCACGAGCTGTTCCTGCACCTCGGCCGTGTAGTCACGGTCCACCTCACACGCCAGGGAGAACAACTGGTTGCAGCCGAACGCCAGAGCCGCAGCTGGGAAATGCGGCACAAGGTTGGGTGCCAGACGAGGCAGCAGGAACAGCCCTCCCATGCCGATCCACTGGAACGCCGTCCGAATCAGGCGCGGGAACTGCATGCCGCAGCTGCTGTCCGTGCCGCGGCAACCATGCCGCTTGCAGGTGCTGTTATGAGAATGGGTCAGGGTGCTGCGAATGACGACGGCGTGGTGTGCGCGACATGCGGCATGCCGGGGCGGCGGCGGAAGGCCGCCGCCAGCACATCCAGCCAGGGTCCCAAAGTCGTAAGCGGCCGGCGGGCACTGGCTGTCCACGGGTGGCGGCACGCGACCTTGCTCACGTGCGTCGTCGTCGGACATGCCGAACACATGTCGCTCCGAATGACGGCCCGGGTCGTAGTACGGCGACGGATACCACATCGCACACAGGGCATGCGCAAGCGCGAGCGCGCGACAGTTGGGGCCGCTGAACAGCGCCTGCAGTCGCTCTGCCGCAAAGGTCGCGACGTGCGCGATCCCGTGCAGGTGCAACGCCAAGCGGCCGCTCTGCTCCACCTTCACCGCCACCTCAAATGTGACCCCACAGAAGCAGTCCGGATTGGTCTGCTGCTTGGCGCCAGGTGCAAACCCGAAGAGCTGCTCGACCAGTACCTCCTTCGTGGCCACAAGTAGTGCAGCGCAGCTGTGGGGATCATCCCGCACTCGGCGCCATTTCTCGACCGTGCTAGGCACATGCGTCGGCCGGCCGTTGTCGTCGAAGTCGATGAGCTGACCGGAAGCGACTACGGCACATGCCGCATGCATGTCTGCCGGGTTCAGGTTGAAGAACAGCGGCGGCCAGCCGATGGTCATGCCAGCGGCACGCATAGTGGCCTTCGCGCCGTTGTAGTATGCATCCGTCAGATCTATCCGCAAGGTGCCGAGGCGTGCACCCTCCACGAGCGACCGTACCAGGGGTGACTGCTGGTTAAGCAACTGACGCCGCTGAGGGTGACGGAACGGCAGCGCCAGTATGTCGGCCATAGCGCGCACGACATCTCGGGGCACGCGTGCCACTGGATCGCCCAAACGCGGCTGCAGGTTCATGGCCACGCCCACCTGCGCCATGCACTGCTGCCGCACCAAGATGTCGTACATGCGCGCCAGAAGCATCAGGTTGCCGCTGAACTGCATCCGTGGCACCCGCCGCACCAGGTGGCGGCAGTACGCAGCGAACGACATGTTGATTGGCCGCTGCCTGACAAGCCGAACGGGAAGGATGCCGGAAAGCAGACATTCAGGATGGCCGGGTGACGGTCGTCCAGGATGCCGGCGTCACGGCCGCCAGCCGCAAACACCAACCGTGCACGTCCTGTGAGCAAGTCATCCACGACGCTGGGCCTGGTGTCAAACTCGCTGCCATCCTCCGGCACAGTCGAAGGTTGCGGGAGAACGACTTCCAGCTCCTCCAGAGTGCCAAGTTCGCATCATCTGTGACAGGCAGGCATGAAGACAACGAAAGTAGGTTACCGCAATAACACCGCCTAATGAATATCATCACGAATGCAACGTTAAAACAAACAGGTTCCCAAGAAGGCAATGAACGCGACGACAACCTAACATGACTTACCCGGCACGGGTACGACGCCTAATGGCTGCCGCACGATTGCCGCAAGCGGACATGCCGTCTGTTGCCCGTCACGTCCTGTAGGAAGGACAGCAGACGTGGCCGACAATAATTGTCTGAAAATTATAGCAATGTGAACGGCGTATGGAAGCACCGAAATACACAGACATATAACCATGGATACGGCCCCGCACACCTGTAGTTACGGACGTTGCTGCAGCGGCCACCATGGCTTCATCCACGTCGCTGGAAGATTCCGATGCCTCTGTATATGCATACGACGGCGACATGCGGCGAACAACGAAGTACGTATTATATAGAACATGTAAACTAGATCTTTCACTAACGCAAAAATACACATGGCCAAGATTGTTAGTGTGAAAAAGAAGCATACCTTGATCGTCGCCGACAACTACGCCCCGTCCAGCAGCCACTTCGATCGTCTCCTGCAATTGCCGTACACCGGCTGTACCGGTGCGGTCATGCAGAAACGTGGTGCGCAGCATGTTCGCCACCTCGGGGTCCGTCGGCCCGATGGCAGAACGTAGCAATGCGTCCGGCACAGTCGCCTCACAACCCATCCGTTCATACTCGGACAATGCGTCCTCGTCCACGGCAAGGTCGTCCTCCTCGTTACGCTGCAAGAAGCGAACCAAGCCACGATGACAGCACCCCGCACTTTAAGGCCCGGCGCCCTCCGCACACGATCCAGCAGCTCCTGTCGGTTGCGCACTTGGTCGACGCAAACGACCGTGATGTTGCCCGCCAACTCCTCCACACGAGCAGGCAGCACCCCCCGCAGCATGTTTGGATCCGGATTGACGATGGCGATGCCGTGCGACCGTACGGCACGTGGGAATACCTCAGGAGGCCGGTCCGGGAAGTGCAAGATAAGCACCTGCTGAACAATACGTCCACGGCCGATCGCCTGCCCTCCAAGAACGTTGGCATGGGCAACGATCACCCAGATGGTTGACGCGTGGCACGTCTCCCGGATCAAGGCGCGCCAGCGCAGCTTCCGGTACACGGCGTGCTGCGACGGCATACAGATAAAGGACAAACAACATATATGTAAATTCGCCACATTGCACACTCGAGACAGCAACGGCAAATAGCAATACGACGCACACAACACACCAAACGCAAAAGTGTAAGCGTACCTTAGAGTACCCGCTTGCAATCATTACAAAGTCGCACACCATGGCGACGCACACAACACCAAACACAAAAATGTGCACCCGGTTCGGTATTATGAACCACAAGCAACCAACCTTCCAATGCCGGCTTGCAGTCATTGCAGATGCAGATCTGATCCGGCTGGTCATCGCCGCACACCATGGTACGGTTTGGTAAATCCGGCTCAAGCCGCATGCAGAACGGTACTTCCACACAAGCCGGATCCTCCGAACAGGCCCTGGGCTGTACACGCGGCGGATGGGGCGCAAGTCCGGCGGCAGCTGCTCCAGTTGCGGCTCAGGCGCAGCCGTCTGGGCGGTCTGCTCTGCTTCATTGTCTGTGCCGTCTCCATCACCAGCACCGTCTGCGCCCGCGATATCATCGAAGACTGCAGCGGGATCACTGCTGGGCGTTCGGACTGTTTAACACGGTACCGAAACGGAAGCACAGGATCCGGTGGTGGAGGTGCATAGCCCTGAGGAGTACGTGCCATCCGCCGCCACGCCAGTGTACGTGCATCCCGCGGCACAGCAGCCGTGCACATGATGTCAGCCCGCAGAATATCCACGTTCGGAATCTCGCTCCAGATATGCAGAGTCGAATCGTCCACCGAACACTGCTCGAGCAGACGGCGCAGACCCGAGAAGGCATGCGCCGGCGCAGCGCAGCCGCCATGCTGGACGCAACCTCCAGCTGTTTCTCGTACGGCACCTGTCGTTCAGCTGTCAGCTGACCATTCGGCAAGTCCTGCACACGTCCCTCCGGCAAAGCCGAAAGGAACTTCGGCAACGTGTCCAGCTGGCGCTGAACACCGTATAAAAAATCAAAACGCAACAAGCTGCGCAGGCTGTCCACAAGGCTAGCCCCGGTGCCGCACTGGCTGCGCTGCTCTCGCTCCTGTCTCACGTGCAAACGGCTTGCAGCCAGAACCTCCCGGTCACGAGCCTGAACATCCGATCAGCACGAGCAACAGCACGCTGCTGAGCATCCCGCCGCTGCTCCTCCGCTCGATGCTCTGGGTCGATGCGAGCGGCAGCATGCTGCTGAGCATCCGCCGCTGCTCCTCCGCCCGATACTCCGGGTCGGTGCGAGCGGCAGCATGCTGCTGAGCATCCCGCCGCTGCTCCTCCGTCCGATACTCCGGGTCGGTGCGAGCGGCAGCATGCTGCTGAGCATCCCGCCGCTGCTCCTCCGCACGATACTTCACATCAGCACGCCGTAGCCGTTTACGCACTGCATCTTCTTGTACATCAGTGCCAAGCGGAAAGGTCCTCTTCACGAGGAAGCCGTCTGCTAACCCACCCAAACGCCCTGAGCCACGGGCGCTAGACGACGGCAGCCTACTACGGTCTGACATTTATGACTGAAAACACGAACGTCCAGAACTGATGATGACAAACGATCTATTAAAAACTTGTGATTTATTGATTACAATCATGATGCACAAACTTGTAACATAACGTGTAACATGGCACACAGCAACAACAACACTGTACGATCCAGACGCCGCGAATGCTCAACGTCATGCCCCAAATCTGGCCAAACGAGCATACCATATGTATAACAGTAACAGAATCTTTCGGCAACCCACCAGACTCAACACACGCTCAGAAATGACAAACGTGATAACCGACCACGAGTGACCACGGTCGGCTGCGCTCGACCGCGCCGCGCACCGCACGTGAGACGCGGGCAGCTACGGTGACCAGCGGCGCCGAACGGCGCCGGCTAGTCTGTCTGTCTGTCTGTCCGTCCGGAAAAAACGCGTAACACGCGTCTTTTGCGTGGTTTCGGAGCTCGGGTTCAGCGGTTTCTCGCTAGGTCGGGTGATCGGGGCGCGTAACCGCCGGGCCGACCCGGGTTCGAATCCGTCGCCGACTTTTTTGTCTTGACTTTTTGTCGCACCGCACCGCACCGCATCGCATCGCATCGCATCGCATCGCATCGCATCGCATCGCATCGCATCGCATCGCATCGCATCGCATCGCATCGCATCGCATCGCATCGTATCGCATCGCATCGCATCGCATCGCATCGCATCGCATCGCACCGCAGACCGCACCGCACCGCACCGCACCGCACCGCACCGCACCGCACCGCACCGCACCGCACCGCACCGCACCGCACCGCACCGCACCGCACCGCACCGCACCGCATCGCATCGCATCGTATCGCTATCGCATCGCATCGCATCGATCGCATCGCATCGCATCGCACCGCACCGCACCGCATCGCACCGCACGACCGCACCGCACCGCACCGCACCGCACCGCACCGCACCGCACCGCACCGCACCGCACCGCACCGCACCGCACGCACCGCACCGCACCGCACCGCACCGCACCGCACCGCACCGCACCGCACGCACCGCACCGCACCGCACCGCACCGCACCGCACGCACCGCACCGCACCCGCAACCGCACCGCACCGCACGACACACGGCACGACACACCGCACCGCACGCGCCGCGCCGCACCGCACCGCACCGCACCGCACCGCACACGCACGGCACGGCAAGACACACGGTGCTGCACAACACACAGGACGGCACGACACACTGCACGGCACGGCAGACGGCACGACAGATGGCACGGCGTGGCACACGGCACGGCACTATACACGCATGGCATGACACATGGCACGGCAAGCACACGGCACAGCATGGCAAACGGCACGACACACGGCGCGGCAAAACACACGGCGCTGCACAACACACAGCACGGCATGACACACTGCACGGCACGGCAGACGGCACGACAGATGCACGGCGTGGCACAGGGCACGGCACTGCAAACTGCACATCCAGCACGACACGGCACGGCACGGCACGGCACATCGCACCTCATCATCGTACAGCATCACACTTCATCATACTTCGTCGCACTTCATCGCACCTCGCCGCACGCGGGCCGCCCGCACCGCACCTCACCTCACCTCACCTCACCTCACCTCACCTCACCTCACCTCACCTCACCTCACCTCACCTCACCTCACCTCACCTCACCTCACCTCACCTCACCGCACCTCACCGCACCGCACCGCACCGCACCGCCACCGCACCGCAACCGCACCGCACCGCACCGCACCGCACCGCACCGCACCGCACCGCCACCCACCGCACCGCACCGCACCGCACCGGCCACCGCCACCGCACCGCACCGCACCGCACCGGGTGCCACCGCGCGCACCGGCAAGGCAAGCAAGGCACACGGCACGGCACGACACATGGCACGGCAAGGCACACGGCACAGCATGGCAGACGGACAACACACAGCACGACACAACACACAGCACGGCAGACACACGGCACGGCATGGCAGACGGCATGACACGGCAGACAGCACGGCACGGCACGGCACATGGCACGGCACGGCACGGCAGACGAAACGGCATGGCGGAGGGCACGCACGGCAGACGGCACGGCCGGCATGGTACACGGCACGGCATGGCAGACGGCACGGCACGGCAGACAGCAGACGGCACTGCATGCGGACGGCATGGCATGCAGACGGCACGGCAGCGCAAGGCAAGGCATGTCACGGCACGGCAGACGGCCACGGCAGACCAGCACGGCACGACGGCACGGCAGACGGTAGCGGCATGGCATACGGCATGGCAGACAGCGGACGACACTGCATGGCATACAGCATGGCATGGCAAGGCACACGGCACGGCACAGTGGAGGGCACGGCAAAGCACCGCACCGCGTTGCGCCGAGCATGACACACGGCACGGCAAGGCACGCAGCACAGCATGGCAGACGGCACGACACACGGCACAGCAAGGCACACGGCACGGCAAAAACACACAGCACGGCAAGGCAGACGGCACAGCACGGCCAACGCACGACACGGCAGACTGCACGGCACGGCAGACGGTATGGCACAGCCAACGGCACGGCACAGCAGACGGAACAGCATGGCAGACGGATAGGCAAGGCACACGGCACGCACAGCAGATGTCGCGGCAAAGGCAGACAGCATGGCCACAGCAGAATGCACGGCAGAAGGCACGGCACGGCAGACGGCACAGTATGCACGGCAAACTGCACATCAGACGGCACGGCAGACGTGCGGCACGGCATGGCCAGACAGCAGACGGCACTGAAGACATACGGCATGGCATGCATGGCACGGCACACGCACGGCACGGCAGACGGCACGGCATGGCACACGGCGCGGCAAGCACACTGCATGGCACAGCAGACGGCACGGCAAAGCGCGACGGTATCGCACAGCCAACGCACGACACGACAGACGGCACGGCACGGCAGACGGCAGACGGCATGGCACGGCAGACGCCACGGCAAGCAAGACGGCACGGCAAGGCGCACGGCACGGCACGCGCTGCGCGCGGCCGCGTGATGACAAGGACGTGAGACGCGGGCAGCTACGGTGACCAGCGGGCCGAACGGCGCCGGCTAGTCCGTCTGTCCGGAAAAAACGCGTAACACACGTCTTTTGGGTGGTTTCGGAGCTCCAGTTTCTGCGGTTTTTCTCGCTAGGTCGGGTGATCGGG
>BDSI01000467.1:0-25456 GCA_003117195.1 Eudorina sp. 2006-703-Eu-15
GGGCGCTCGCCCAGCCCGTCGCCGCCGTCGTGGTCGCCAGCCCTGCCCACAGCACGTCGCGGGAGCTATGGGGTCAAAGGCTGGGCACCTCAGCCGGCACCTGTGCAGCCCAGCCCCCGCTGCCATAAGCAGCGCTCGCCCAGCCCGTCGCCACCGCCGCCGTTGCCGTCACCGTCGCCTTCGCCTTTGCCCCCGCCACCTTCACCACCCGTTGCGGACCCGCGGGCGCTTTGATGCGGTCCGCAGCGGCGTGCAGCCGGTGCTGCACATTGGCGACCGCGACGATGGCGAGCAGGTCAGCAGGGTGGAGGGCCGGCGCCGTGTGATCCCACCATCCCCACATTGCCATGCCATAAGCAACGTAGCGGTCTGACATTGCCCACCAAGCACCACCAACTAGGTCATGGGGCCGAGGCTGGGCACCTCCGCCTTCGCCTTTGCCCCCGCCACCTTCACCACCCGTTGCGGACCCGCGGGCGCTTCGATGCGGTCCGCAGCGGCGTGCAGCCGGTGCTGCACATTGGCGACCGCGACGATGGCGAGCAGGTCAGCAGGGGTGGAGGGCCGGCGCCGTGTGATCCCACCATCCCCACATTGCCATGCCATAAGCAACGTAGCGGTCTGACATTGCCCACAGCGGTCTACCTTGCTTGCACTGCAGACCCCGTGCCCTCGTGTCACCCCTGCACCTGGTACTCGCGCGCGCGATCCAACTGCCGTACGCCGACCCCTGCTCCCCGCGTATATGTTTCGTTGCAGGCCTTTTGGCGCTTCCATGCAGTCCGCAGCGGCGTGCGGCCGGCGTGAGAGGTCATGGGGCCGAGGCTGGGCACCTCCGCCTTCGCCTTTGCCCCCGCCACCTTCACCACCCGTTGCGGACCGCGGGCGCTTCGATGCGGTCCGCAGCGGCGTGCAGCCGGTGCTGCACATTGGCGACCGCGACGATGGCGAGCAGGTCAGCAGGGGTGGAGGGCCGGCGCCGCGTGATCCCACCATCCCCACATTGCCATGCCATAAGCAACGTAGCGGTCTGACATTGCCCACAGCGGTCTACCTTGCTTGCGCTGCAGACCCCGTGCCCTCGTGTCACCCCTGCACCTGGTACTCGCGCGCGCGATCCAACTGCCGTACGCCGACCCCTGCTCCCCGCGTATATGTTTCGTTGCAGGCCTTTTGGAGCTTCCATGCGGTCCACAGCGGCGTGCGGCCGGCGTGAGAGGTCATGGGGCCGAGGCTGGGCACCTCCGCCTTCGCCTTTGCCCCCGCCACCTTCACCACCCGTTGCGGACCCGTGGGCGCTTCGATGCGGTCCGCAGCCCGCCACCGCCGTCATCCACAACGTCTAGACCATGGCAGCCGTCACCCGCGCCACCCAGCCCGTGGCTGCGGGCGCCTGCAACATACTGACTGCCACAGCCATGAGCCGCCATCGTCCTCAATGTCTAGACCGCGGCGGCCGTCATCGTGCCACGCAGCCCGGGGCTGCGGGTGTGGGCGCCGGCTCAGCCCACAGCACATGCTGCGGGTGCCTGCAACGTACAGACTGCCACAGCCATGAACCTCGCCACCCAGTGTGTGTAAGGTGCTTCAAAGTCCGGAACCGCCATCATGCTCATGGACATCACCATCTGCTGAAGCCATTGTGAGCAATGGGTGGATGTCAATAGCGGGCTTGTAGCCCTGATACCCGGCAGTGTTGTTGGAACCCTGGTGGCCCTGGGCGTTGTCCGATTTTGTTGCCCAGACCAAGTGAAAGGGGTTGAGACAGGCCTTGTTGTCACACAAGTGCAGGGCAACGTCTGACATGTCCGGGGATGGACCTTGTAGGAGCTTGAGAATGACACGATGTGCTGAAGTGTTGATCAGATAGGTCCTTCCCTTGCTGCTTGGAGTGGAGGGTACGGGCGCTGTAGACGCGGACCTTTTGCGCTTAACGGACTCTCTGGGTGATGACCTGCACGCTGGTTGCTGAGGAGGAGTGGAGGGGTCGTTAGCAGCCGATGATGCTGAACCTGCACTACTGATCCGAAGTGAACCGTACATCTTGCCGTTACGCTGGTCGAACCGCAGAGAGATGCCGTGCAGCCCCATGGATCCAATGATATCCTCCGCTTTGTTGAAGTACGACTGCAGACACACGATTTCTGGCGTGGACACGTTGCCGGACGGGCGGGATTCGACGCTGACATGGTGTTGCCTGAGGGGGGTAAAGCCATGCTTGTGTTTCGCTGACTGTCCAGCTCTTGCCTGCGGCTGTCCATGTTTTGCGTACATACATGGCGACCGAGCCACGAATGGATTCGGGGATGTGGAAGGCTGTGGCAGCTCGGACTCTGTTATGCTGAGGGGGAACATGATGAGCATTGCCATTTCGACTGTGTGTAGAGCATCACGGCTATCAGATGACAGGCCTGCATCCGCAAGCAGTTGCAATGCGAGGTTGTCCCAGTCACGCTGTTCGGAGGGTACCATGACTGTGTACTTGAGTCTGAGGTGTCTAGCAATTTCTGCCAGGATGGCGTAACCCATTCGTTTATTGGCTGCATTTGCCACCTGGGAAGGAGCACCTGTGCTGCTGCTGGGTCCAGCTGCATATCCCATCAGCAAGTCCTGCAGCTCCTCCAAAGGATGGATGCTGGATGACCCCGCTCGATGGATAATATGTTGTGTGAAGTCCTCTCCCTCCCACCTGGACAGGGGATCGGACATGTGGAAGGCCTGGGTCATGTACGCAGGCTCGGTAGCGCAATGGCTGGGTCATGTACGCAGGCTCGGTAGCGCAATGGCTGGGTCATGTACGCAGGCTCGGTAGCGCAATGGCTGGGTCATGTACGCAGGCTCGGTAGCGCAATGGCTGGGTCATGTACGCAGGCTCGGTAGCGCAATGGCCATCATCGGTGGGCCCGGGACTATGCGCGGCCATCATCTGTGGACCCGGGACTATATGCGGCCATCATCCGTGGACCCGGGACTATGCGCGGCCATCATCAGCGGACCCGGGGCTATGCGGTACCCGGTATGTTTGATCACTTACATGAGTGACGGGTCGCTGTGATGTCCACGGCCGGAGAGGCAGTGCTCCTGGTGTGGTCTTCCTCCCATGTTCTCTCTGGGTGCTCTTGTCTTGCGTTGCTGAGTTGGTGGTGCTTGGAAAGATGTGGAAGCACCACTGGCTCTTGTCTTGCGTTGTTGAGTTGGTGGTGCTTGGTAAGATGTGGAAGCACCACTGGCTCTTGTGTTGCGTTGTTGAGTTGGTGGTGCTTGGTAAGATGTGGAAGCGCCGTCCCCTCTCGGGTTATTAGCAGCGGCATCCCCCCTCTGCTTCCGTCGTCAGGTGATGGGTCTTCGTTATCATCAATGTCCGCCACAGTAGTCGTGGTGGTGCGCTGAAGTGGTGATAGTATAACGTACAGTCTTTTGTTTGATGTGGGTGTTGGCTGCTGTTCATGATCAGCAGTAGCAGCAGCAGCAGCATTGACCGGAGTGCTGGGTTCATGCTGTTGCGGTTGCTGTTGCTGCTGTCGACTTGGGGAGGGCGGCGGTGATGGAGCAGCACGGCCAGCCGTAGTGGTGTTGTTTTCCATATCGATGACCGCAGCAAGCAGGCAAGCATGTGCCCACACTCGCTCTCGTGGTGGCGCACTCAGTCTCTGCCCTAGCTATATGAGGGAGCGGGGGCGGGGGCGGGGGGCCGTGCATGTATTATAATTATTATTATTGCGTGTGCGCGCGGGGGGAGTTATGAGCATATGCACAGCAGCTGCGTGGCCCGCGAACGGACAGCAAGGGGAGCGGAGTGATGTGATGCGGCGCTCGATGCATCATCCACCGTTGGGCGGACGTGACGTGACGTGCGTGCGTGCGTGCGTGCGTAAGTCGCGGGACGGGTCACTCGTCTTACTTGGACCATCATCTCCTTGCCATATAAAAATACTGGGGGATGCGTTATGATTTATGAATGATAAATCTGTAAAAATAACATGAAACGGCTCACCTTTGCGTTGTTTTCGTTGAGCAGAAGCGCATCTCCCCGCGGCTAACTTTAGCTCCAGCGTCAGGGTGGGGTAAACGGTCTGTTTGCGTTGTCTGGTATTTTTGGTTTTCGGGTTCGTCCGGGGAACTGCAGTGCGCTCGTGTTTCCGTTGCGTTTTTTTGTATTTTTGTATTCGTTTCTTGTTTGTTTGCAAATCCGTAAATATAGGAATCATGTATGTATTGTAACAAGTGTATTGGTATGAATCATTTTGTAGGGCGTTAGATTTTGGTATTCCCGGTCTCTGCTCGCCGCTGCCTGCCTGCCGTATGTATGACGGCGCACTCGTGGTGGTTATATTTTTGTTCGTTGTCGCTGGTGTTATTGCCGTTAACGAATGTAATGAATAAGAATATTATTCCAAGTAATAATTTAGCGCGGCGTGCCTTTTGTTGTCTTGCGGCGCGGACGCAGGAGGTCACCACGACGTGCGCAGCATGCACAGCGCACAGGAACGCACCGCAATAATACCAACGCCGCCGTTTACATAGTTTGGGATTAAGAGTTTTTTGCTTTTATTGTACTTGGTTATGAGCATGCATTAAGTTTACATGCTTGCTTTTCCATTTGTTGTTCATGTTGTTGTTTTCCTTCATGTTAGAGCAGGTGCTGCTGCTGCGTCTAATGAATATGCGCACCTTATTAGAACAGATAGGAAAGAACTATCTACGTACCAATCCAAGAGGAGCCTGCTGCTGCTGCTGGTGTCGGTGGTGTCGTAATGTCAACGAGTCGGGTGCAGACCATGGAACGTTTGTCATTTTTACGTTCTGACAAGTCCAATAATTATCATACGAAAGCAACATCATGGTGAGTGCGTATCTTCCCTACCTGTTGCTGCCTTTGTTCTGTTGCGCTCACGTTGCATGCTCACGAGTTGTACCACCATGCGTTCGGTCAATGCTGAATTATTATGTGTTTGTGATGAATGATGTTTGTATCATTCATTCATATGATTGGCAGAACTGACGGGTGAAAGACGTTTCACAACCATTACCGTTACCAAGGTACCAAGGTACACATGCGTGCATGTATGAGCACGCACGTGCCGTACACGCATGTGTGCACGTGTGTGCAGATGCTGTTTGATTTGCATGCACACGTGCGCACTCTCTCTCTCTCTCACATACTCATACATACACACACATGAGTGCCTTGCCTTGCACCCGTGCGCACGCAGGACTGTCACACCCACACCAACACACACACACACACACACACACACACCGGCAACCTGCTTCACCTTTCAACTGATGCTGCTCATAACTCTGCTGCATAACCAGCACACCTGCCTGCACATTGTACATCCTGCCTGCCTGCCTGCCTGCCACCTACCTGATAATGCACTGACTCCACTATGTACATGCATACACCCCTGCACACATGCCTAAATGGGTTAGGGCACAATCATGTATGCATGAATCTCCTTCAGGATCATTCATTTAGTATCAAGTACTGCCCAAACCCCATGCTCACACTTGTGACACCCTGCTTGCATATGACCAACACCACCTGCGTGTGTGTATGATATCCCCTGTTCTCACACACCATAATCCCTGCTTGTGCATGCGAAACCCTGCTCTTGCGCACACTAAACCCTGCTCTCACAGACACTAAACATTGCTCGTGCACACACTAAACCCTGCTCTTGCGCACGCTGGTCCCTGCTCTCATGCGCACTAATCCCTGCTCTCACGCACGCTGAACCCGGCTCGCACACATGCTAAAAACCCGGCTAACGCACACCGTGCAACTGCTGCTGCTGCTGTTTTGACGGTTGCAGGATGTGTGTTAACCCATCAGCATGGCCTTCAGCTCCTCCATGCTCTTGGTCCCCACGATCCAGGAGGGGGGCTCACGGGCCATCAGCTTGTCCAGCTTCTCCTTGTAGTCCGTCTTGGACTCAATAACCCGGGCTGACCGCCGTGTTGGCGGCGGTGCCTCCTCCACCACCTTTCTCCTGGCCGCCACCTTGTGGTGGGTCTTGCCCGTGACATCATTGCGGGGACCACAGACGGCGGCGGCGGCGGTGGCGGCGGCGGCCGTGGCGTCCGTGGATGGGGCAGCGTTGGAGGTGGGGGCGGTTGCGGGAGCACTGGGCATGGCCTCAACGACGCAGTCATGCGGGGTCTTGGGTGCCGGTGGTCCCTTGCTGCTGCTGCTGAGGCTGCTGAGGCGGCGGCGGCGGCGGCCCCGCTTGACCGGTTGCTCCTGCTGCGGCTGGTTAAGGGTCTTCTCCGTCAACACCCCAGCGGCAGCCTTAGACGCGGACTTGATGGCGGGAAGCAGCACCGGCTGTTTGGGCTGCGGCGCCACCTGCACACCGGCAGCATCTGTGGAGCCGTCCACGTCTTCCATCTCCACGTCCTCCATGGCGGCCGCCACTGCCGCCCCTTGTGTTGTGCGAGCCCGCTTCTGAAGCGGCAAGGGCTGCGGCGGTGACAGCGATGGCTGTGGCTGGGGTGGTGGAGGCTGCGGCGGCTCATCCTCCTTGTCGTCGTTGGCGTCGTCCTCATCCTCGTCCCCGGCCTCCTCCTCCTTGTCGTCATCGTCCTCGAAGCTGCTGTCACAGCTGCTGGGGTTGCTGAGGGCGGGAACAGCCTTCTCCTGCAGATGCCTCAGCGCAGCCGCCATCTCGGCCGCCAAGGCTTCCTCAGTCAAAGGGCCATCAGCGATGGAGGCCTTGGCTGCAGCTCCAGACCTCGCACGGGTGGCCACCGTGGACGTCATGTTGGTCGCCTTCTCCGTTGACAGCAACGCCACACGGAGGTTGGACAGCCGGTTGTCCATCGTGTCACCGTTGATGTGGATGACTGTCCACTTGCTCGTCTTGTCCTCGGACACCAACTTCTCCTTGCTCAGCTTCAGGTTTTCGTAGCCCTCTATCTTGAAGGCGTAAGCCATGACGTTCTTCAGGCTGGGCGACCTCCACTTCCCCGCTCCAACACCCTCGCGTGAGATGCGCACAAGCCGATGCCGGCGCCCCTTGTCCATCTGGTAGCGGGACGGCTCGCAGGTGACCTTGTGCCGTACGTCGCCGTGGATGTTGATCTCGTTGTCAAACCCCTCGATGGGCACGTACTGCACGCAGAGGGTGGGGGCCATACATCCAAAGGGCATTAACATCCTTCACACTGTAGTACATGTGCACACGTACTACTACTATTCTATATGCCTAGCTAAGAAAGACACAAATGTGCATATGTACAGGGTTTAGGGACATGTGTGGACTGTGCTGTGGACTGTGCGAATCCCCCGCCCCACACATGGCCCCTAACACACACATTACACCCAATCCCCTTTTTGAGTCCACCCTTTTGTGAGATCCCACCCGCCTCAACTAACTGAACTGACCTCCTCGGTCTTCTTGCGTGCATCCATGGCGGCGTGGCCCATCGCCCACCACAACACCGTATCCATGTCCACCTTGGTCTTCGAAGGCGGAATGGGCTGGCCGGCGATGATGGTGCAGACAAGGTCATCCAACCTCGCGCACTTCTTGTTGCCCATAGCGACCAGTTCTGACACGCTCGTGCGGCAGTTGAGAGGGTCGTACACGGTTGGGACGAGCTCCGCAGGGTTCCACGTGGTGAACTGGGCGATGTACGCGGTGTGCTTGCGGTTGCCTGAAAATACACAAACGGGGGAGTGCACCAAAATAAAGGGAGTGTTGCGTAAGTGGGGGCGGTGACTGAGTGTTGTGTTTCTACGGTTGTTCAGCAGCTCCCGTAACATGTACCGTAACACACATACTGGTGTACATCTCAACAGGTACACACAACCAAACCCTATGCACAAAACTGCTACACTAAGCAAGGCAATTCCCCAACCAGGCGCATGCATGCCCATGAATGAACCCTGATGTACCAGTTAAAACCTTGCATTCACCCTTGCTGTGAGACTGGGCAGGCATATAACTCAGGTACCGTGCCTGCCTTATGTACGGCAACGTCCTGCCTTATGTACGGCAACTTACTTCCGACCATGACTAAGGTCCTGGAGCCCACACACTTGAAGCCACGGAAGCCCATGCCCTCCATCAGCTCGACGGCAGCCTTCTCTCCGCCTTGATCCTTCTCCACAATCACGACTGCCTGTTATAGCGTGGTTACAAGGGTCGGGCAGTGCAGTGGGGGTGAACATGCCAGGTGATCAAAAATGGTGTTGCTGTACAAGTAATAATGGGTGCTGCGTGATACGATTACAAGTCCACGCCTGGCATTGACATTCCTGAACAGTGAAACAGAGGGGCCAGAAAGGCACGAGAGAAGCAACGGAATGGTGTTACGCACATCATCAAGGGTGCGCGGATTTGGTGGTTGTGGATGTTACATGTTATGGGGTGGTCGCACAGTAGGGGTGAAAGGGTTGGATGGGGCCAGGTGACATGCAAGCGGTAAGGGTGCATGTGCCGTGCTTGTGTCGTACATACCCGCCGAGTTGGGGTCGCCATGATTAGGCGAGCGGCGGCCATCTTGTCCTCCGGTGCAAACCCCTCCCAGAAGAGGAAAAAGTACTCTCCAGACGGCGTCAACGTGCCAACCTGGCTTGCACTGCCGTACACCAGCTGGAACCGGTGGAGGCTGCCCGCCATACCCGGTGTCTGCTCACAAAAATGTCGTATGAACTGGTCGGATTTGTACAGCACGTCACCAGCCAGCTCCACCCCGATGCATCGTGCGACATTGACCTGCTTCATCACTTGGACCATGGTCCTGCGTTATGATTGTAACGGAGAGGGTTGGCGCACGCAACATGGACACACGTTACGCACGTATCTGGAAATGACACAGCCCATACATGCTTCCGTCTAGAATACAGATCGCACATACATTTTGGAAATAGTTGTAAAAAATCTGACGGCAAACGGTTCTTGGAAAAAACATGTTCAACCGTTCGAATGTACCCACCGTCCGAGCGAGCATCCAATGTCAACGTAGATCGAATGCTCATTCATTCCGCATACAGAAACCAGTACTCTGATTACCCAGAGCACTGTGGCCACTGTGTTGGAACCAGAGAAGCCCTTGCCGACACCACTGCTGCCATCGCCGCCGACCTTCTTCTACAGGGCGGAGGATAATAGAAACTCCATTAAGCATAAGTTCGATTTCATTTACAGACATATTGTAATTATGCGTGAAGCAGTTTCTTACCTCACTTTGCCGGCAATTTTGCTTGCACTGTTTGAGCACCCTTTTGAAGTGGATAGGAGGCTTCTTGGCTGCTCTAGACTTCTTCACCATTGCATTTGCAGAGATGGTAAAGGCTTTACATTAGTCGGGAGCACGTTGGCTTTGGTTGGCTCAAAGTTGTTTGCGCGCGCAATTTTTTTAAACACAGTAGCATTCAACGTGTGCAGTAATGAGCATCAATTTATGAACAATACGTCAACTATTTGTTATAGGAAATTTGTTACAGAGCCTGACCATTGCTCATGCAAGAGTTCAATCATTCGCTGACAACGGTGTACAACAGTAACCAACCGTACCCCAACCGGTACTGCAATCAACTTTGTTGTATTGCTCGTTCTTCCGGGTCTCCTTGGACATGCTCTACGAAATTAATCTTAACAGTGAAATGGAATCCAGTGATCAGTGTCTGCAGCTCTGGACAAAACTACCTTTAGGATAAAATGAAAAAAAGCGAACCCAGGAAGGTTACACCAAAAAACAACAAACTACACAATCCTTCAGCAATACAACGATCTGGTCTTTGCGCGTTACTATCAGAACATTTCCCGCGGCTGCTGTGTACCGGTGCGTGTAACATGCAGACGACCAATAGACTTACCAGTCCACAAAACTGCTTTCACCCACAGCCCACTTAGCCAATTCATGCGATGGTATCACCCCAGAAGCAAATGGAATACTAGTCAGCACAAACACATATCTCTCCTCCAAGTGCAATAACTCATTACCGTACGTACACCACCAACTTCCACTTGCACTCACTCCCGCATCGCCCAAGTCGTGGGGGTCATCACCCGATCCGCAACCCAACCATCCCCAATCGCCTTCACTACTTTGCCTAGCACGGTCTCGCCGTACGTCCCTTGGTGGCGACGTACGGCACGCGCAGCCGTGAAACCGTTGCACTCACTACCTGCGCTTTTGTGCCATGCGCTCAGACTCCCAAACGAACTCCTCCAAATCAAACCGACGGCGTTTCTCTAACACATCGTGCGGGTGTAAATAATCAGTACGCGACCGCGAATAATATTGGCTTCGTGGATTTACTGAAACACTGGCTCCATTCACCAAGTAGGGATCTGCGGGACGCGAACGCGCGTTAATGCCTGGCCCCTCACCATCTGCATATGGCTTTGCTACACGAGCACGCAACCCTGCACCCAAGCCATCAGAACCTGCCATCGACGGCCACTCCGCTGTACGCCGACCCGGCGCCGGCCCACCATCGCCCACCGAAAAGGGATCCACAGGACGTGAACGTGGGGAAATGCCCCACCCCTCACCAGCTGCGTATGGCTCTGCTACACGAGCACGCAGCCCTGCACCCAAGCCATCAGAACCTGCCGTAGACGGCCGCTCCACTTTACGGCGACCTGATGCTGGCCCACCAGCACCCACCGAAAAGGGATCCGCAGGACGCGAATGCGCAGCAACGCACGGCCCCTCAGCAGCTGTGGATGGCTCTGCTACACGAGCATGCAGCCCTGCACCCAAGCCATCCGAACCTGCCGTCGACGGCCGCTCCACTGTACGGTGACTCGGCGCCGGCTTACCATCACCCGCCGAAAAGGGATCCGCAGGACGCGAATGCGCAGCAACGCACGGCCCCTCACCAGCTGCGTATGGCTCTGCTACACGAGCATGCAGCCCTGCACCCAAGCCATCAGAACCTGCCGTAGACGGCCGCTCCACTTTACGGCGACCTGATGCTGGCCCACCAGCACCCACCGAAAAGGGATCCGCAGGACGCGAATGCGCAGCAACGCACAGCCCCTCAGCAGCTGTGGATGGCTCTGCTACACGAGCACGCAGCCCTGCACCCAAGCCATCCGAACCTGCCGTCGACGGCCGCTCCACTTTACGGCGACCTGATGCTGGCCCACCAGCACCCGCCGAAAAGGGATCCGCAGGACGTGAATGCGCGGCAACGCACGGCCCCTCAGCAGCTGTGGATGGCTCAGCTACACGAGCACGCAGCCCTTCACCCAAGCCATCAGAACCTGCTGTCGACGGCCGCTCCACTTTACGGCGACCTGATGCTGGCCCACCAGCACCCGCCGAACAGGGATCCGCAGGACGCGAATGCGCGGCAACGCAAGGCCCCTCAGCAGCTGTGGATGGCTCAGCTACACGAGCACGCAGCCCTGCACCCAAGCCATCAGAACCTGCCTTCGACGGCCGCTCCACTGTACGGTGACTCGGCGCCGGCCCACCAGCACCCGCCGAAAAGGGATCCGCAGGACGCGAATGCGCGGCAACGCACGGCCCCTCAGCAGCTGTGGATGGCTCAGCTACACGAGCACGCAGCCCTGCACCCAAGCCATCAGAACCTGCCTTCGACGGCCGCTCCACTGTACGGTGACTCGGCGCCGGCCCACCAGCACCCGCCGAAAAGGGATCCGCAGGACGCGAATGCGCGGCAACGCACGGCCCCTCAGCAGCTGTGGATGGCTCAGCTACACGAGCACGCAGCCCTGCACCCAAGCCATCAGAACCTGCCGTCGACGGCCGCTCCACTGTACGGTGACTCGGCGCCGGCCCACCAGCACCCGCCGAAAAGGGATCCGCAGGAAACGAATGCGCAGCAACGCACGGCCCCTCAGCAGCTGTGGATGGCTCAGCTACACGAGCACGCAGCCCTGCACCCAAGCCATCAGAATGTGCAGTCGACGGCCGCTCCACTTTCCGGCGACCTGATGCTGGCCCACCATCACCCACCAAAAAGGGATCCGCAGGACGCGAATGCGTGGCAATGCTCGGCCCCTCAGCAGCTGTGTACCGCTCTGCTACACGAGCACGCAGCCCTTCACCCAAGCCATCAGAACCTGCCTTCGGTGGCCGCTCCGCTGTGCGGTGACCCGGTGCTGGCCCACCATCACCCACCGAAAAGGGATCTGCAGCGTGCGAATGCGCGGCAACGCCCAGCCCCTCAGCAGCTGCGTATGGCTCTGCTGTACTAGCACGCAGCCCTGCACCCAAGCCATCAGAATGTGCAGTCGACGGCCGCTCCGCTGTACGTCGACCCGGCGCCGGCCCACCATCACCCACCGAAAAGGGATCTGCAGGACGTGAGCGCGCGGCAACACCCGGCCCCTCAACAGCTGTGGATGGCTCTGCTACACGAGCACGAAGCCTTGCACCCAAGCCATCAGAACCTGCCGTCGACGGCCGCTCCACTGTACGGTGACCTGATGCTGGCCCACCATCACCAGCCGAAAAGGGATCCAAGTGACGCGAATGCATGGCAATGCTCGGCCCCTCAGCAGCTGTGGATGGCTCTGCTACACGAGCACGCAGCCCTGCACCCAAGCCATCAGAACCTGCCTTTGACCGCCGCTCCGCTGTACGGCGACCCAGTGCTGGCCCTCCATCACCCGCCAAAAACGGCTCCGTGGGACCCTCATGCAGCTCAGTGGCCCCCACATCGCCATCATCCAACGGCTTCACAGCATCCAAGTCAGCAGCAACGCGCCTTCTAGCTGCTGACAGGCCTGCTTGTACAGCCAGCTTAGCAAGTGAAGGTGGTTGCGCGGGTCTGGTCGTTGGGCTTTCCCGCGGCGCAGTTGCCTCCACCTTGGTCCGCCAGACTGCTAAGCGGTCCACACTTGCCTGAGCAAGCGTATTGGAGCGTCCACGCACATAGAACTGGCTCCATGTTTGTACAGAGTTGCCCATAAGAAGGGCATCACCATTTAGCTGTGGGTCTTGTTCTGCGATCTTCTGAACAGTCGACTGCCATTCTGATGTTGCATGGACATGGCGCAGCTGTTGAGGTGGTAAGTGGCCCCAAGGCGCGCCATGCTCCGTCTCGATGTCTTTCCAGATGTCGGCAAATTGTGAGGACTTCCTTGCAAACGCCACCCCACTGACATCGATGAATAGGAAGGGTGAGTCAGTGTCCTGGTTGTTTGGAGCTCGGATCACCAGTACTGGCCGTGCATGCCTCCAGTAAAGCATAATCTCCATCGACAAATCAGCAGGCAACACAAGTCGCAAAGGAGGTTGGTTCATGCTGAAGCGCTCGGTCTTGTGGTGAGATATCTCCATGACAAGCCTCCATGGTGTGCCAGACTCAGGAAGGGATTTAGACGGCTGAAACGGTCCTCCAGGTGTATGTTGCACTTCCACAACCAGGTTGTTGCCCCTGCAGCCTTCACGGCGGCAGCCGTCACGCTTGCACTTCAAGATGCCAGGCACCATCAGATTGCAGAGGCTGAACATCCGCAGTGGAGGCAGGAATAGCCCCGATAGGATCATGACCAGTACAGAATGGAGGAGCAGGCGCGCGGTTTCAAGGCTGATCGTCTGCCTGGTTGTCGTACGGTCTGCCTTCAACGCAGTACGGGCCTTCTCGCGAACACTGGTCATGAAGGACATCACCTGTGTCTTGCTGGGAAGAATAGTGCTTGCCCGGGCCTGGGGTAGCATTTCCTCTCCATCACTGGAAGTTGCCCTCTCCCCATCACTGGATGTTGCCTGCTCCATGCCAATACCCAGCAAGTTGTCATCGTCAGTGACCACGTAGCCAGCGGATCCGACATGTGACTGAGGAGGCAATGGTGCTGGTCGAGGAGCCCTTGGGTAATTTCTTCTAAGCTGGGTCTGCATCCGGTGTGCCCACACCCGTACAGCCTCACAGTGCTGCACCTGTACATATAGAGACATGGTCACAATGTCAGTGATCAGAGCATGTCACTATTAGGAATATAAACATGTAGACCTGTCCATGTGTCCAACCATTCCCCTCATCCCCTATCCCCCGAAACCATGCATGCTGCCCCTCACCCCTACATCCGTACACCCCACCATGCTGTCATACTTGCATCCCCATCAACAATAAGTACTCTCTTAGGCACATTCTTACCCGTTTGGCGTTGTCCTTGTGCTCATGGATGAGGTAATTCAGCACCTTGTAGATCCTGGTGAATTCACACGAGAGGTGTGCAACTTCACAGCGACGCACCATGAAGTCGATGTAATCCAGTACCACATGCTGTACACAAAGGGGGAAGTATGGAACGAGTGGGCATTACACATTACTCACATGCGACTGCACCGCGTGTGCGTGTGCGTGTGCGTGTGCGTGTGCGTGTGCGTGTGCGTGTGCGTGTGCGTGTGCGTGTGCGTGTGCGTGTGCGTGTGCGTGTGCGTGTGCGTGTGCGTGTGCGTGTGCGTGTGCGTGTGCGTGTGCGTGTGCGTGTGCGTGTGCGTGTGCGTGTGCGTGTGCGTGTGCGTGTGCGTGTGCGTGTGCGTGTGCGTGTGCGTGTGCGTGTGCGTGTGCGTGTGCGTGTGCGTGTGCGTGTGCGTGTGGGGGGGGGGCGTGTGCGTGTGCGTGTGCGTGTGCGTGTGCGTGTGCGTGTGCGTGTGCGTGTGCGTGTGCGTGTGCGTGTGCGTGTGCGTGTGCGTGTGCGTGTGCGTGTGCGTGTGCGTGTGCGTGTGCGTGTGCGTGTGCGTGTGCGTGTGCGTGTGCGTGTGCGTGTGCGTGTGCGTGTGCGTCCATACAGCACGCCTGCAGTACGTTCTGCATGCTGAACGTACGGCATCTGGTAGGATTTACAACTAGAGGACTTATAATAAATAGGGGGAGGGGCGGTGCATACTTGCACGTTCTCATAGCTGCGTGTCCATACAGCACGCCTGCCGTACATTCTGCATGCTGAACGTACGGCATCTGGTAGGATCTACAACTAGAGGACTTATAATAAATAGGGGGAGGGGCGGTGCATACTTGCACGTTCTCATAGCTGCGTGTCCATACAGCACGCCTGCCGTACATTCTGCATGCTGAACGTACGGCATCTGGTAGGATCTACAACTAGAGGACTTATAATAAATAGGGGGAGGGGCGGTGCATACTTGCACGTTCTCATAGCTGCGTGTCCATACAGCACGCCTGCCGTACATTCTGCATGCTGAACGTACGGCATCTGGTAGGATCTACAACTAGAGGACTTATAATAAATAGGGGGAGGGGCGGTGCATACTTGCACGTTCTCATAGCTGCGTGTCCATACAGCACGCCTGCCGTACATTCTGCATGCTGAACGTACGGCATCTGGTAGGATTTGCACGTTCTCATAGCTGTGTGTCCATACACGCCTGCGGGTCCACAACGCCGTGCTTGCACACCTGACTTCACTGCGCGTTGTAATTATTTATGTGAACCTATACGTGCGCGTTATGCCGAGGGTCCTATTTATTCTTATAGCGCGCGTCATGGGCCAATGAGTAATAGATATGGCGGAGTTTAGTATTGAGAGCAGGCCACTATTCCCACTATTGCGATTGCGTGTGCGTGTGCGTGTGCGTGTGCGTGTGCGTGTGCGTGTGCGTGTGCGTGTGCGTGTGCGTGTGCGTGTGCGTGTGCGTGTGCGTGTGCGTGTGCGTGTGCGTGTGCGTGTGCGTGTGCGTGTGCGTGTGCGTGTGCGTGTGCGTGTGCGTGTGCGTGTGCGTGTGTGTGTGCGTGTGCGTGTGCGTGTGCGTGTGCGTGTGCGTGTGCGTGTGCGTGTGCGTGTGCGTGTGCGTGTGCGTGTGCGTGTGCGTGTGCGTGTGCGTGTGCGTGTGCGTGTGCGTGTGCGTGTGCGTGTGCGTGTGCGTGTGCGTGTGCGTGTGCGTGTGCGTGTGCGTGTGCGTGTGCGTGTGCGTGTGCGTGTGCGTGTGCGTGTGCGTGTGCGTGTGCGTGTGCGTGTGCGTGTGCGTGTGCGTGTGCGTGTGCGTGTGCGTGTGCGTGTGCGTGTGCGTGTGCGTGTGCGTGTGCGTGTGCGTGTGCGTGTGCGTGTGCGTGTGCGTGTGCGTGTGCGTGTGCGTGTGCGTGTGCGTGTGCGTGTGCGTGTGCGTGTGCGTGTGCGTGTGCGTGTGCGTGTGCGTGTGCACCATGTGTGTATATGCGTGTGTAGGTCCTTAGTACCCGGCCCATCCCATTGTGTCCCATCCTGCAATACAGCCATACCTGGTTGCTGAAGAGGTCCAGTGAGAGATACGGGAGTGGGATCTTCAAGATCTCATGTGAAAACCCTAAGAACTTGGACACCGTGTTCCTGATGTCGTCCATGGTCCCAGGGGACACGCCCCCACCTCCGTCAACATTAAAGTGGTACGGTTCAGTACAGTACTCCTCGAATGACCATATCTCGTGGGTTATAGGTGCCAAGGACGGCCAGTTAGAACGGTCTGGCCCCCATGTTGCGAAGATACCAATTCGACACCGTTTGCTTGCAGCACCCCAGTCCTTACACGGGAGAGTATCTGGGAACACGCTTTTTGATGAAAAGTAATACTGGGTACTGCTCTTCATGTTATCATTGAGTTGAGCGTAAGGTAAAGGGGATGGTGGGGGGGATGGTCGGTGTGATGGTGGAGGGGACAGTGGAGGGGACGGTGGAGGGGACGGTGGAGGGGATGGTGGAGGGGACGGTGGAGGGGACGGTGGAGGGGACGGTGAAGGTGGAGATGGTTGTGATAGTGGAGCCTTGGCACCACACACCAAATTATGCCGATGTCCGAATCTCTCAGCTCTTGCTAGGTGGTTGGGTGTCACTGTAATACTACTTGTAGCCACAACGGTAGGATGAGCGACAGCCAAGGTGCACAGAACGGATTCATACGGAGTTAAGGATTTATGGCGACGGATAGCATGTTTGATAGCTGCACAGCTTGCTAGTTTAACAATGCTTGCTCCAGGTTGGACCGCGTCCAAATTCTTGAGTCGTGGAAGCAGAAGCGAATCCCTGACCAGCAAGGTCTTAAACCGTCCTGAGCCTGAAATCCAGTTGTGTAGCAAACGAGCAGGTATGCCCACAGCGCTGGCAAATTGACGGATAACAAGGTAGTTCTTGATATTGCGATGGTGTTGACTAAGATCCCGTACAAGAATAATCGACAAGGGTTCTAGAGAACCAGGAACCAGTGTAGTCACCGACCATGCCGCCCAAATGGCACCTGCGATTATTAAAAAATTGTAGTTGCAAGGGGAGCAGGAAGGGAACTGAATTCGTACTGTAGTTCAGTGACTTGACATCTGATGATAATACACCGACACGTTAGCGCTCATAAGAGACATAGACACTATGCACGAAAATAATAATAATAGAAAATATAATATTGCAATAATGTTGGGTACAACCCGGGCAGCAGAGAGGGGCCAGACACCCTGAGGCCAATAATTGCCGCCGCCACTAGCACTATTACACAGATTTCACATTTACCCCATCCCATTACATTTAAAAACGGTGCATGAGAATGAGGTTGGGTCGAGAGCTTATTTCAATAAATGAGACTCTTGCTAAGTTGGTGGCGTAATGTGTGGAAACAGGTCAACTGCTCCCGAACCTAGCATATCTTCCTTTGGCCAAAAGCATTTTTACCCCGCCGTCCAGACAGGCTTACCACTAGAGTTATCATGTTGCACTTTTGGCAGCGGCGCAGAAGAGCTGATGCGATGGTGGGCTGGTTCAGTCTTTACCTGCAGGCAGTCGACCGGGACAGCCAAGGAGAGCAGCAGGTATAATAAAGTAACGATAGCGCTTCCATTACATAAGAAATGAAAGAAATACAAAATAAGGCAAACAACGAAGGAACGGGTGAAAGGAGAATGTGTATATTCGAGGTGCCTACTCGAAGGTACCCACATACCTTTATTTGTTGGCGAATCCTTAACTGTGGAGGAGCTATTTTTGATGTCTTATCATAAAAAATTATGAATGTAAGCAAGCATTCCATTATTGGACAAATAGAGATAACAGGGCCCATCTTGTTGTACAAACTACGACAGTCACGTCTCAGCTGATAAATTCACAACATGGAAGGTGGGCTTCTTAGTAATCTTCCACAAGCATTTACAGTAAGCTTGCTTATCTAGCATACCAAACGATATTCTTGTAAAAGGCTCTGAGACTGGTCTTTGCCAAGGCGGCGTTCTTTCCTTAGCACTTTACTCATATTGTATCATAGTATTGAGTTAACCTGAACGCAGCCTGGCCTGGACAGCTTTGCAGTCTGCAAGAAGGTATGTAGATGCTAACGTTCAAACGCTCCGGTGCGTTCTTCTTTTCAGGACATGATTGTATGGCATCGTAGGCCAATGAAATGCTGAAGCAAATGTTTCCTTTACCGCCCTTTGCAGGTTTTGGGGTCGTGTGGATAGTGAAGGTGTGGTCCATCGTCTTCCTTGGAAAGTAAGTACTGGTTTGCACCATCTGCAGTGCAGGAATGAACTGTAAACATTTTGTGAACGAGCAAGTATTCCAGAAGACCATTATGTGACAAGGTGCAGCCACTTCGCAACGCACAACTTGTCGGCAGGTCATTGGCATTGGGGCTGGGTGTGAAGAAAGCCCCCAGGAAACCGGCATGAAACCGAACCCAAACCATAACCGAACCGAACCGAAACCGCAAACCCAAACCAAACCAGAGTGTGACCCCTAACCGAACCCTAACCGAACCCAACCCTCCCACAACCGTGTCCCTTACAGATTGTTATGAATTTCAATCCTCGGCGAGCAGCTCCTTGGTCCTTCACCCCGTGTGTGAGGTGAGGAACGGATAAGAAGTGACATAGGGTGGATGAATTTTAGGAGAGTCTGGAGGCACATGAATGAATGCTGAAGCGGGCATGTTGTCCTATCATGCTGCATGTGGTAAACTGGGGATGTTTTATGTCACTTCCGCCACAGATGAAGGGGGCTGAAGCTTCCCGACCAAACAAAGAGCAGCGCCTTGCACCGCCTAGGCCTACAACAGTCGAGTCTGTGCGCATTTCCCCTGATGGTACTGTAGTAGAGGAAACACTTGGTGGGCCAAATCCACCATTGCGACCAGAGCTTAACGCAGAGTGGATCTTGAGCCCTGCCGCTGCTCAGAAAGTTTACAAGCTAGTTGGTGTGTACTACTCCAGTGAGAAAGCTAAGGTCTTGGTAGTGGAACGTGCAGCTGCTTTAAAGGAGCAGGCAGTGTACTTGACAGACACTAAGAAACCAAAGCTATGGTCAGTCAACGAGGGCGCAATGGAACTCTTAACTGACATCACTGGGGAAGATGTTGTGGTGGTGGTTTCGGAGCCGGCGGGTCAACCAACGGGGCGAGAGCCTGGGACTCTATCAGGGAAACAGATAACACCTGGAGCAGTGATTCGTCAGGTCAGTTGTACTGTGATTCGATGAATGTGTTTAGACACACTAAACTAGTATTTTTTATGCAGGTGACTGATCCAGTGAAGATTGCAGCAGTCAGGAACGCATACGACATGGTTCTAAGCGCAGATGATGTCCTGATAGGTCTTCCTCGGGCAGTAAATCTTGGTCAGTTGGGAAAACCTGGGCAGCCTGATTGCAGGACACAGCAGCGCCGTAGTAGCCGTGGTGGAGGCTGTGTCCGCGGCCGTGGCGGAAAGCAGCTGCTTGGCGGAAAGCAGCTGCGTGGTGGAAAGCAGCCGTGGGGCGGAAAGAAGCCGCGGGGCGGCAAGCTGCCGCGGGGCGGCAAGCTGCCGCGGGGCGGCAAGCTGCCGCGGGGCGGAAAGCAGACACGTGGCATAAAGAAGCAACGGATTTTCCACATGGGAGGGAAGTGTCAGATCCGCACAGACCGCTATTCTGTGTCGCCCGGGTAAGCTGATCATCAAACACTGTGGATGTATGTTTGCCTTCGGGTGTTTTAAGTATCCTACCGTTCCAAACTATACAATTAAATCCTAAACTGACATTCCTGCATATGAAGGTACGCCATTTCGAAGGAGTTTGGTAATGAGGTGGTGCTGTCGGATCTGGCGAACGTCCTGTGGGACCTGGTCGGGGAGGTCGCACCATTTCACCATCGGGCAGCAGCTGAGAGTTGGTTCAGCGACCCAGACGTGACCGAGGCAAATTTGTTCCTTGGCAAATCTGAATGGAATCTGGTGGCTATTACTCGGAATGACTTCATTGAGCTCCACCTCGACAGTGGCGACAGTAAGTGTATTGAGAAACATGATGGAATGGCCTGTTGTTTACCATATGCCAGGGGTTTAGACAGTGGGGTTAGACAGTGGGGTTACTGTAACCCAGTGTGTATTGCAATGAGTCCATCCGCAACTGTGTGTATGTTCCACCGAGCAACCTTGTGTGCGTTCCACAGAGCAAGTACTTCCGCAACCGCGCACATATTGCATCAAGTTCATTCACAACCGTGCCAGGGGACTTTGTAACATCCTGTTAATGTATTTGTGGTGCTTAATTGTAGGCAAATGGTCAATCATCATATGGCTCCACAAGGGGGAAGGCGTCATAAGTGGGGGCCACTTCTGTGTCCCTGGTTTTGGGATCCGTCTGATCCCCACAACCATGACACTCATCTTGCTGCAGACTGCAGAATATGTGCATGGTACACAACCGCTATGCGTAAAGGAGGGAAACGCTGTACGGATTGGCTCATCTTTATTTACACGTATGGATGACCTGATTCGACTTATTTGCCTTTACGTCAGCCTGAAGGCACGTGGGAAGACATTCCAGGCATACCAGGCTGAGGTTGACAGGGATGGAATTAAGGAAGGTCAGCGCAAGAACCTCATTGCTGAGGGCTCTGCTTGGTTTGATTTGAAAGGGATCGACCTACGGCAGCTGGCGAAGTTCGACATGGGGGGGGAATGGTCCCAGCCCCAGGAGAAAAAGTAAGAACAGACAGGGGTTTTATTTGCTTGAGAACGTGGGACCTCATTTGACACATGCTGAGACGACAAGGTGTGTGTGTGTGCAGGTGTCGCAAGAAGCGCAAGGTCACTGATCCAGCCGCCACTATTCAGTCTGTGGATACCCAGGCAGTCGCCTGCAACACCCAACCTGAAGGCATGGACGCAGGTGCCGCCCAGGCCGTAGCCGCGGCCACCGTAGCCGCCCAGCCCGCAGCCATGGTCGCCAGCGCCACCCAGGATGCAGCCACGGTCACCGGTGCCGTCCAGCAGCCAGCCGCCGCCATCATCTGTGCCGCCCAGCCTGCAGTCACAGTGGCAGTGCCGTCAAGCCCACAGGCAACATTATAATGATTGTGTGCAAGGTGCGATTTGTTTCAGTAGCTATCGATAAAAAATTGGGCGTGCTGGCCTCGTGTAGGTACCTGAAGCTTGCTGCTCTCGGGGCTGTGGATGTGACAATCGAGCAACGAGTCTTGGTTGGCATCCATGGCTTCGGGGGCGGTGGTGGATGGATGGGGCGGGGTGTGGCGGGGCGGGGCGTGGCGGGGCAGGGCGGGGCGGGGCGGGGCGGTCCCCAGCGGCATGGGTGGCGTGGGACGGAGGTTGGGGGCCGAGGCTCAAGTCGGGGATCCAGCCCCTCGCTGCAATTGTCAGCGCCCGTCGCCGCCGTCTCTGTCGCCGGCCCTGCCCACAGGACGTCGCGGCAGCTTGGGGGTCAAAGGCTGGGCACCTCAGCCGTGGCCTGCGCAGCCCAGCCCCCCAATGCCATTGCGGGCGCTCGCCCAGCCCGTCGCCGCCGTCTCTGTCGCCGGCCCTGCCCACAGGACGTCGCGGCAGCTCGGGGTCAAAGGCTGGGCACCTCAGCCGTGGCCTGCGCAGCCCAGCCCCCCAATGCCATTGCGGGCGCTCGCCCAGCCTGTCGCCGCCGTCGCCGTCGCCGGCCCTGCACACAGATCATCGCGGCAGCTCGGGGGTCAACGGCTGGGCACCTCAGCCGGCGCCTGCACAGCCCAGCCCCCGCTGCCATTGCGGGTGCTCGCCCAGCCCGTCGCCGCCGTCGCCGTTGCCGTCACCGTCGCCTTCGCCCTCGCCCCTGCCACCTTCGCCACCCGTTGCGGACCCGCGGGCGCTTCGATGCGGTCCGCAGCGGCGTGTGGCCAGTGCTGCACATTGGCGACCGCGACAATGGCGAGCAGGTCAGCAGGGGTGGAGGGCCGGCGCCACGTGATCCCACCATCCCCACATTGCCATGCCATAAGCAACGTAGGTCATCATGTGAGTACCTATCGATATAGGTTGGGCGAGCGGGCCGTGTGTTGGTGAAAGGGACTATTGCATTTTGGGTACCTGAAGCTTGCTGCTCTCGGGGCTGTGGATGTGACAATCGAGCAACGAGTCTTGGTTGGCATCCATGGCTTCGGGGGCGGTGGTGGATGGATGGGGCGGGGTGTGGCGGGGCGTGGCGGGGCAGGGCGGGGAGGGGCGGGGCGGTCCCCAGCGGCATGGGTGGCGTGGGACGGAGGTTGGGGGCCGAGGCTCAAGTCGGGGATCCAGCCCCTCGCTGCAATTGTCAGCGCTCACCCAGCCCGTCGCCGCCGTCTCTGTCGCCGGCCCTGCCCACAGGACGTCGCGGCAGCTCGGGGGTCAAAGGCTGGGCACCTCAGCCGTGGCCTGCACAGCCCAGCCCCCCAATGCCATTGCGGGTGCTCGCCCAGCCCGTCGCCGCCGTCGTGGTCGCCGGCCCTGCCCACAGCATGTCGCGGGAGCTATGGGGTCAAAGGCTGGGCACCTCAGCTGTCGCCTGCGCAGCCCAGCCCCCCACTGCCATAAGCAGCGCTCGCCCAGCCCGTCGCCGCCGTCGCTGTCGCCAGCCCTGCCCACAGCACGTCGCAGGAGCTATGGGGTCAAAGGCTGGGCACCTCAGCCGTGGCCTGCGCAGCCCAGCCCCCCGCTGCCATAAGCAGCGCTCGCCCAGCCTGTCGCCTCCGTCGCCGACACAGGCCCTGCCCACAGGACGTCGCGGCAGCTCGGGGGTCAAAGGCTGGGCACCTCAGCCGGCGCCTGCGCAGCCCAGCCCCCCAATGCCATTGCGGGCGCTCGCCCAGCCCGTCGCCGCCGTCTCTGTCGCCGGCCCTGCCCACAGGACGTCGCGGCAGCTCGGGGGTCAAAGGCTGGGCACCTCAGCCGTGGCCTGCGCAGCCCAGCCCCCCAATGCCATTGCGGGCGCTCGCCCAGCCCGTCGCCGCCGTCTCTGTCGCCGGCCCTGCCCACAGGACGTCGCGGCAGCTCGGGGTCAAAGGCTGGGCACCTCAGCCGTGGCCTGCACAGCCCAGCCCCCCGCTGCCATTGCGGGTGCTCGCCCAGCCCGTCGCCGCCGTCGCCGTTGCCGTCACCGTCGCCTTCGTCCTCGCCCCTGCCACCTTCGCCACCCGTTGCGGACCCGCGGGCGCTTCGATGTGGTCCGCAGCGGCGTGCGGCCAGTTCTGCACATTGGCGACTGCGACAATGGCGAGCAGGTCAGCAGGGGTGGAGGGCCGGCGCCACGTGATCCCACCATCCCCACATTGCCATGCCATAAGCAACGTAGGTCATCATGTGAGTACCTATCGATATAGGTTGGGCGAGCGGGCCGTGTGTTGGTGAAAGGGACTATTGCATTTCGGGTACCTGAAGCTTGCTGCTCTCGGGCTGTGGATGTGACAATCGAGCAACGAGTCTTGGTTGGCATCCATGGCTTCGGGGGCGGTGGTGGATGGATGGGGCGGGGTGTGGCGGGGCGTGGCGGGCAGGGCGGGGCGGGGCGGGCGGTCCCCAGCGGCATGGGTGGCGTGGGACGGAGGTTGGGGGGCCGAGGCTCAAGTCGGGGATCCAGCCCTCACTGCAATTGTCAGCGCTCACCCAGCCCGTCGCCGCCGTCTCTGTCGCCGGCCCTGCCCACAGGACGTCGCGGCAGCTCGGGGTCAAAGGCTGGGCACCTCAGCCGTGGCCTGCGCAGCCCAGCCCCCCAATGCCATTGCGGGCGCTCGCCCAGCCCGTCGCCGCCGTCGCCGTCGCCGGCCCTGCCCACAGCATGTCGCGGCAGCTCGGGGTCAAAGGCTGGGCACCTCAGCCGGCGCCTGCGCAGCCCAGCCCCCCACTGCCATAAGCAGCGCTCGCCCAGCCCGTCGCCGCCGTCGCTGTCGCCAGCCCTGCCCACAGCACGTCGCGGGAGCTATGGGGTCAAAGGCTGGGCACCTCAGCCGTGGCCTGCGCAGCCCAGCCCCCCGCTGCCATAAGCAGCGCTCGCCCAGCCCGTCGCCGCCGTCGCTGTCGCCAGCCCTGCCCACAGCACGTCGCGGTAGCTCGGGGTCAAAGGCTGGGCACCTCAGCCGGCGCCTGCGCAGCCCAGCCCCCAATGCCATTGCGGGCGCTCGCCCAGCCCGTCGCCGCCGTCTCTGTCGCCGGCCCTGCCCACAGGACGTCGCGGCAGCTCGGGGTCAAAGGCTGGGCACCTCAGCCGTGGCCTGCGCAGCCCAGCCCCCCAATGCCATTGCGGGCGCTCGCCCAGCCCGTCGCCGCCGTCGCTGTCGCCAGCCCTGCCCACAGCACGTCGCGGGAGCTATGGGGTCAAAGGCTGGGCACCTCAGCCGGCACCTGTGCAGCCCAGCCCCCCGCTGCCATAAGCAGCGCTCGCCCAGCCTGCCGCCGCCGTCGCCGACACAGGCCCTGCCCACAGCATGTCGCGGCAGCTCGGGGTCAAAGGCTTGGCACCTCAGCTGTCACCTGCACAGCCCAGCCCCCAATGCCATTGCGGGAGCTCGCCCAGCCCGTCGCCGCCGTCGCCGTTGCCTTCACCGTCGCCTTCGCCCTCGCCCCTGCCACCTTCGCCACCCGTTGCGGACCGCGGGCGCTTCGATGCGGTCCGCAGCGGCGTGCGGCCAGTGCTGCACATTGGCGACCGCGACAATGGCGAGCAGGTCAGCAGGGGTGGAGGGCCGGCGCCGCGTGATCCCACCATCCCCACATTGCCATGCCATAAGCAACATAGGTCATCATGTGTGTACCTATCGATATAGTTGGGCGAACGGTCGTGTGTTGGTGAAAGGGACTATTGCATTTCGGTACCTGAAGCTTGCTGCTCTCGGGCTGTGGATGTGACAATCGAGCAACGAGTCTTGGTTGGCATCCATGGCTTCGGGGCGGTGGTGATGGATGGGCGGGGTGTGGCGGGCGTGCGGGGCAGGCGGGGCGGGCGGGCGGTCCCCAGCGCATGGGTGCGTGGACGGAGGTTGGGGGCCGAGCTCAAGTCGGGATCCAGCCCCTCGCTGCAATTGTCAGCGCTCACCCAGCCCGTCGCCGCCGTCTCTGTCGCCGGCCCTGCCACAGGACGTCGCGGCAGCTCGGGGTCAAAGCTGGGCACCTCAGCCGTGCCTGCGCAGCCAGCCCCCAATGCCATTGCGGGTGCTCGCCCAGCCCGTCGCCGCCGTCGTGGTCGCCGGCCCTGCCCACAGCATGTCGCGGCAGCTCGGGGTCAACGGCTGGGCACCTCAGCTCGCCTGCGCAGCCCAGCCCCCCACTGCCATAAGCAGC
>BDSI01000468.1:0-25435 GCA_003117195.1 Eudorina sp. 2006-703-Eu-15
CGTGACGAGGTAGCGCTTCAGGCGGGCATTAGCTTCGTCAGAAGAGGCACATCCGCAGCCCGCACACGACGAACGAAAGACTGCTGCCCGCGCCAAGAGCGTCGGCAAGTCGACCGCCGGCAGCGGCGAGCAGCACCGTACGCATACAAGCCTGCGACGGTCGTCCTGTCGTACAGGTCCGTTTAGGGCGATGCTGGCGAGCTCCACACGGCGGTTGGGTTACCCTGGCCGGGCACAAATTCATACCGTTCGGCCTGGTCATCCCCGGGGCCCTGGGTCTGTGGATCGGGCTCAAAATGCCCCGCGCAGTCTCTACATCGTCCTCGGCGTCGTCGCTGGAACTGCAGTCCGTGTCGGGGAGGTCGGTGGCTGCGGCTGCGGCTCGTTGCTGGCGGCGCCACTGGTTATACTCCGCCTGGCGACGAGCTTTTGCAGCATGCTCCTCTTCGACGTTATCCAGAAGGACAGTGACGCATTCCAGGTATGCTCGGCCCGCCTCCGTCATGCTGAGTTCCGCCCACCATGCATCGTACGCCTCCTTAACAGTCAAGCCGGCAGGCACGGGATGCCCGCGATGCGCCTTGAAGGTGCCCAGCACAAACGCGTATACTGTACTGCGCAGCGGCGTTGCTATCTTGTCGAGGCCGGCGGGGCAGCGGCCGCCAACAGAACGTACTTGGGCCGCGGCAGACGACGCAGAATATGCGTGAGATACAGCGGGTGCGACGGGTGGAACGCCACCTTTGTAGGGGGAACGGTTGCCGTGTAAGTCGTCGGCAGCTGCTGTGCATCAGTCGCTTCCACTGCAGGGTCACTTGCGGCTGTGTTGGACGACCGGCACCCGCTGCATCTGTCTCGGCCGCCGAAGCAGTCACGACGGCCACCTTATGTTTCGACGGCTGCTAGCGGCTGCCAAGATGTCGACGCTGAGGGTCTTCGCGTGCGGATGCTGCGCCGGGCTCACGCGCGCGACCTCGTAGTTGGAGACCAGCGTATACACGCTGCAGTCCAGGCCGCTCAGCTCTATTCCGCGCTGCACGTAATTCTGAACGGCGTCTGACACGGTGAAGCCGCCGCCACGCTCGCCGGCCTCCACAAATGCACACCCACGCCGCGTCTTCGGGCTCCACCGCCGAGGCTTCTGCCAATGCAGTGAAGGCACCCACCGGCAGGTAGGCGCGGTCGAAGGATGTCTCGAACGTTGAGTAACCAGCCAGCTTGAATGCTATGAGCGCCATCCCCGCGTGATGGTGGCCGTCATGCGGTGCACCGCCGCACAAATGTTACCAAACGCGGTGGGCCGTCCTCCGTGGCTTGCACATGCCGCCTGTTATGAGGAAGTCCTGAACGCGGGCCATGGCGGAGCATGTCAGGTGCGCCTGGCTGCGTTCCAGCGTCTTCACCGTGTACTTGGTGCTATAATAGGCAGCCTTGCGAGCGCAATCTTTCGCGGGCTGCAGCAGCGAGCAGCCTCCACCATCTGCAGTGGGCCGCACGAGCTGTTCCTGCACCTCGGCCGTGTAGTCACGGTCCACCTCACACGCCAGGGAGAACAACTGGTTGCAGCCGAACGCCAGAGCCGCAGCTGGGAAATGCGGCACAAGGTTGGGTGCCAGACGAGGCAGCAGGAACAGCCCTCCCATGCCGATCCACTGGAACGCCGTCCGAATCAGGCGCGGGAACTGCATGCCGCAGCTGCTGTCCGTGCCGCGGCAACCATGCCGCTTGCAGGTGCTGTTATGAGAATGGGTCAGGGTGCTGCGAATGACGACGGCGTGGTGTGCGCGACATGCGGCATGCCGGGCGGCGGCGGAAGGCGCCGCCAGCACATCCAGCCAGGGTCCCAAAGTCGTAAGCGGCCGGCGGGCACTGGCTGTCCACGGGTGGCGGCACGCGACCTTGCTCACGTGCGTCGTCGTCGGACATGCCGAACACATGTCGCTCCGAATGACGGCCCGGGTCGTAGTACGGCGACGGATACCACATCGCACACAGGGCATGCGCAAGCGCGAGCGCGCGACAGTTGGGGCCGCTGAACAGCGCCTGCAGTCGCTCTGCCGCAAAGGTCGCGACGTGCGCGATCCCGTGCAGGTGCAACGCCAAGCGGCCGCTCTGCTCCACCTTCACCGCCACCTCAAATGTGACCCCACAGAAGCAGTCCGGATTGGTCTGCTGCTTGGCGCCAGGTGCAAACCCGAAGAGCTGCTCGACCAGTACCTCCTTCGTGGCCACAAGTAGTGCAGCGCAGCTGTGGGGATCATCCCGCACTCGGCGCCATTTCTCGACCGTGCTAGGCACATGCGTCGGCCGGCCGTTGTCGTCGAAGTCGATGAGCTGACCGGAAGCGACTACGGCACATGCCGCATGCATGTCTGCCGGGTTCAGGTTGAAGAACAGCGGCGGCCAGCCGATGGTCATGCCAGCGGCACGCATAGTGGCCTTCGCGCCGTTGTAGTATGCATCCGTCAGATCTATCCGCAAGGTGCCGAGGCGTGCACCCTCCACGAGCGACCGTACCAGGGGTGACTGCTGGTTAAGCAACTGACGCCGCTGAGGGTGACGGAACGGCAGCGCCAGTATGTCGGCCATAGCGCGCACGACATCTCGGGGCACGCGTGCCACTGGATCGCCCAAACGCGGCTGCAGGTTCATGGCCACGCCCACCTGCGCCATGCACTGCTGCCGCACCAAGATGTCGTACATGCGCGCCAGAAGCATCAGGTTGCCGCTGAACTGCATCCGTGGCACCCGCCGCACCAGGTGGCGGCAGTACGCAGCGAACGACATGTTGATTGGCCGCTGCCCTGACAAGCCGAACGGGAAGGATGCCGGAAAGCAGACATTCAGGATGGCCGGGTGACGGTCGTCCAGGATGCCGGCGTCACGGCCGCCAGCCGCAAACACCAACCGTGCACGTCCTGTGAGCAAGTCATCCACGACGCTGGGCCTGGTGTCAAACTCGCTGCCATCCTCCGGCACAGTCGAAGGTTGCGGGAGAACGACTTCCAGCTCCTCCAGAGTGCCAAGTTCGGCATCATCTGTGACAGGCAGGCATGAAGACAACGAAAGTAGGTTACCGCAATAACACCGCCTAATGAATATCATCACGAATGCAACGTTAAAACAAACAGGTTCCCAAGAAGGCAATGAACGCGACGACAACCTAACATGACTTACCCGGCACGGGTACGACGCCTAATGGCTGCCGCACGATTGCCGCAAGCGGACATGCCGTCTGTTGCCCGTCACGTCCTGTAGGAAGGACAGCAGACGTGGCCCGACAATAATTGTCTGAAAATTATAGCAATGTGAACGGCGTATGGAAGCACCGAAATACACAGACATATAACCATGGATACGGCCCGCACACCTGTAGTTACGGACGTTGCTGCAGCGGCCACCATGGCTTCATCCACGTCGCTGGAAGATTCCGATGCCTCTGTATATGCATACGACGGCGACATGCGGCGAACAACGAAGTACGTATTATATAGAACATGTAAACTAGATCTTTCACTAACGCAAAAATACACATGGCCAAGATTGTTAGTGTGAAAAAAGAAGCATACCTTGATCGTCGCCGACAACTACGCCCCGTCCAGCAGCCACTTCGATCGTCTCCTGCAATTGCCGTACACCGGCTGTACCGGTGCGGTCATGCAGAAACGTGGTGCGCAGCATGTTCGCCACCTCGGGGTCCGTCGGCCCGATGGCAGAACGTAGCAATGCGTCCGGCACAGTCGCCTCACAACCCATCCGTTCATACTCGGACAATGCGTCCTCGTCCACGGCAAGGTCGTCCTCCTCGTTACGCTGCAAGAAGCGAACCCAAGCCACGATGACAGCACCCCGCACTTTAAGGCCCGGCGCCCTCCGCACACGATCCAGCAGCTCCTGTCGGTTGCGCACTTGGTCGACGCAAACGACCGTGATGTTGCCCGCCAACTCCTCCACACGAGCAGGCAGCACCCCCCGCAGCATGTTTGGATCCGGATTGACGATGGCGATGCCGTGCGACCGTACGGCACGTGGGAATACCTCAGGAGGCCGGTCCGGGAAGTGCAAGATAAGCACCTGCTGAACAATACGTCCACGGCCGATCGCCTGCCCCTCCAAGAACGTTGGCATGGGCAACGGATCACCCAGATGGTTGACGCGTGGCACGTCTCCCGGATCAAGGCGCGCCAGCGCAGCTTCCGGTACACGGCGTGCTGCGACGGCATACAGATAAAGGACAAACAACATATATGTAAATTCGCCACATTGCACACTCGAGACAGCAACGGCAAATAGCAATACGACGCACACAACACACCAAACGCAAAAGTGTAAGCGTACCTTAGAGTACCCGCTTGCAATCATTACAAAGTCGCACACCATGGCGACGCACACAACACCAAACACAAAAATGTGCACCCGGTTCGGTATTATGAACCACAAGCAACCAACCTTCCAATGCCGGCTTGCAGTCATTGCAGATGCAGATCTGATCCGGCTGGTCATCGCCGCACACCATGGTACGGTTTGGTAAATCCGGCTCAAGCCGCATGCAGAACGGTACTTCCACACAAGCCGGATCCTCCGAACAGGCCCTGGGCTGTACACGCGGCGGATGGGGCCGCAAGTCCGGCGGCAGCTGCTCCAGTTGCGGCTCAGGCGCAGCCGTCTGGGCGGTCTGCTCTGCTTCATTGTCTGTGCCGTCTCCATCACCAGCACCGTCTGCGCCCGCGATATCATCGAAGACTGCAGCGGGATCACTGCTGGGCCGTTCGGACTGTTTAACACGGTACCGAAACGGAAGCACAGGATCCGGTGGTGGAGGTGCATAGCCCTGAGGAGTACGTGCCATCCGCCGCCACGCCAGTGTACGTGCATCCCGCGGCACAGCAGCCGTGCACATGATGTCAGCCCGCAGAATATCCACGTTCGGAATCTCGCTCCAGATATGCAGAGTCGAATCGTCCACCGAACACTGCTCCGAGCAGACGGCGCAGACCCGAGAAGGCATGCGCCGGCGCAGCGCAGCCGCCATGCTGGACGCAACCTCCAGCTGTTTCTCGTACGGCACCTGTCGTTCAGCTGTCAGCTGACCATTCGGCAAGTCCTGCACACGTCCCTCCGGCAAAGCCGAAAGGAACTTCGGCAACGTGTCCAGCTGGCGCTGAACACCGTATAAAAAATCAAAACGCAACAAGCTGCGCAGGCTGTCCACAAGGCTAGCCCCGGTGCCGCACTGGCTGCGCTGCTCTCGCTCCTGTCTCACGTGCAAACGGCTTGCAGCCAGAACCTCCCGGTCACGAGCCTGAACATCCGGATCAGCACGAGCAACAGCATGCTGCTGAGCATCCCGCCGCTGCTCCTCCGCCCGATACTCCGGGTCGGTGCGAGCGGCAGCATGCTGCTGAGCATCCCGCCGCTGCTCCTCCGTCCGATACTCCGGGTCGGTGCGAGCGGCAGCATGCTGCTGAGCATCCCGCCGCTGCTCCTCCGCACGATACTTCACATCAGCACGCCGTAGCCGTTTACGCACTGCATCTTCTTGTACATCAGTGCCAAGCGGAAAGGTCCTCTTCACGAGGAAGCCGTCTGCTAACCCACCCAAACGCCCTGAGCCACGGGCGCTAGACGACGGCAGCCTACTACGGTCTGACATTTATGACTGAAAACACGAACGTCCAGAACTGATGATGACAAACGATCTATTAAAAACTTGTGATTTATTGATTACAATCATGATGCACAAACTTGTAACATAACGTGTAACATGGCACACAGCAACAAACAACGCTGTACGATCCAGACGCCGCGAATGCTCAACGTCATGCCCCAAATCTGGCCAAACGAGCATACCATATGTATAACAGTAACAGAATCTTTCGGCAACCCACCAGACTCAACACACGCTCAGAAATGACAAACGTGATAACCGACCCACGAGTGACCCACGGGTCGGCTGCGCTCGACCGCGCCGCGCACCGCACGTGAGACGCGGGCAGCTACGGTGACCAGCGGCGCCGAACGGCGCCGGCTAGTCTGTCTGTCCGGAAAAAACGCGTAACATGCATCTTTCGCGTGGTTTCGGAGCTCGGGTTTCAGCGGTTTCGCGCTAGGTCGGGTGATCGAGGCGCGTAACCGGGGGGCCGACCCGGGTTCGAATCCCGTCGCCGGCTTTTTTGTCTTGATTTTTTTTCGCACCGCACCGCACCGCACCGCACCGCACCGCACCGCACCGCACCGCACCGCACCGCACCGCACCGCACCGCACCGCACCGCACCGCACCGCACCGCACCGCACCGCACCGCACCGCACCGCACCGCACCGCACCGCACCGCACCACACCGCACCGCGTCGCACCGCACCGCACCGCACCGCACCGCACCGCACCGCACCGCACCGCACCGCACCGCACCGCACCGCACCGCACCGCACCGCACCGCACCGCACCGCACCGCACCGCACCGCACCGCACCGCACCGCACCGCACCGCACCGCACCGCACCGCACCGCACCGCACCGCACCGCACCGCACCGCACCGCACCGCACCGCACCGCACCGCACCGCGTCGCACCGGCACCGCACCGCACCGCACCGGCTCACAGCACGGCAAGGCACACGGCACGGCACACGGCACGGCTCGACACATGGCGCGGCAAGGCACACGGCCCAGCATGGCAGACGGAACGACACACGGCACGGAAAGGGACACGGCATGGCACAACACACAGCACGGCAAGACACACGGCACGGCATGGCACACGGCACGGCACGGTAGACGGCACGGCAAGGCAGACGGTATTGCATAGCCAACGGCACAACACGGCAGACAGCACGGCACGGCAGATGGCACGGCAGACAGCGCGGAACGGCACACGGCACGGCACAACACACGGGACCGCACGACACATGGCGCGGCAAGGCACACGGCATGGCATGGCAGACGGCACGACACACGGCACGGCAGGGCACACGGCACGGCATAACACACAGCACGGCAAGACACACGGCACGGTATGGCACACGGCACGGCACAGTAGACGGCACGGTAAGTCAGACGGTATGGCACAGCCGACTGCACGGCACGGCAGACGGAACGGCATGGCACACGGCGCTGCAAGGCACACGGCACGGCATGGCAGACGGCACGGCACGGCAGACAGCAGACGGCACTGCATGGCAGACGGCATGGCATGGCAGACGGCACAGCAGCGCAAGGCAAGGCATGTCACGGCACGGCGGACGGCATGGCAGACAGCAGACGGCACTGCATGGCATACGGCATGGCATGGCAAGGCACACGGCACGGCACAGTGGACGGCACGGCAAGGCACCGCACCACATCGCCTTGAGCACGACGCATGGCACAACACACGGCGCTGCACAACACACAGCACGGCATGACACACTGCACGGCATGGCAGACGGCACGACAGATGGCACGGCGTGGCACAGGGCACGGCACTGCAAACTGCACATCCGACAGCACGACACGGCACGGCACGGCACGGCACATCGCACCTCATCATCGTACAGCATCACACTTCATCATACTTCATCGCACTTCATCGCACCTCGCCGCACCGGGCCGCACCGCACCGCACCGCACCGCACCTCACCGCACCGCACCGCACCGCACCGCACCGCACCGCACCGCACCGCACCGCACCGCACCGCACCGCACCGCACCGCACCGCACCGCACCGCACCGCACCGCACCGCACCGCACCGCACCGCACCGCACCGCACCGCACCGCACCGCACCGGCCACCGCACCGCACCGCACCGCACCGCACCGGGTGCACCGCACCGCACCGGCAAGGCAAGGCAAGGCACACGGCACGACACATGGCATGGCATGGCAAGGCACACGGCACAGCATGGCAGACGGCACAACACACAGCACGACACAACACACAGCACGGCAAGACACACGGCACGGCATGGCAGACGGCATGACACGGCAGACAGCACGGCACGGCACGGCACATGGCACGGCACGGCACGGCAGACGAAACGGCATGGCAGAGGGCACGGCACGGCAGACGGCACGGCCGGCATGGTACACGGCACGGCATGGCAGACGGCACGGCACGGCAGACAGCAGACGGCACTGCATGGCGGACGGCATGGCATGGCAGACGGCACGGCAGCGCAAGGCAAGGCATGTCACGGCACGGCAGACGGCACGGCAGACAGCACGGCACGACGGCACAGCAGACGGTACGGCATGGCATACGGCATGGCAGACAGCGGACGACACTGCATGGCATACAGCATGGCATGGCAAGGCACACGGCACGGCACAGTGGAGGGCACGGCAAAGCACCGCACCGCGTTGCGCCGAGCATGACACATGGCACGGCAAGGCACGCAGCACAGCATGGCAGACGGCACGACACACGGCACAGCAAGGCACACGGCACGGCAAAACACACAGCATGCCGTTTGCGTTGTGACGGCACGGCAGACGCCACGACAAGCAAGACGGCACGGCAAGGCACACGGCACGGCACAGCATGTGGCACGGCAAGACAGACGGCACAGCACGGCCAACGGCACGACACGGCAGACTGCACGGCACGGCAGACGGTATGGCACAGCCAACGGCACGGCAGAGCAGACGGAACAGCATGGCAGACGGATAGGCAAGGCACACGGCACGGCACAGCAGATGTCGCGGCAAGGCAGACAGCATGGCACAGCAGAATGCACGGCAGAATGCACGGCACGGCAGACGGCACAGTATGGCACGGCAAACTGCACATCAGACGGCACGGCAGACGGTGCGGCACGGCATGGCAGACAGCAGACGGCACTGAATGACATACGGCATGGCATGGCATAGCACGGCACACGGCACAGCACGGCAGACGGCACGGCATGGCACACGGCGCGGCAAGGCACACTGCATGGCACAGCAGACGGCACGGCAAGGCGGACGGTATCGCACAGCCAACGGCACGACACGACAGAAGGCACGGCACGGCAGACGGCACGGCAGACGGCATGGCACGGCAGACGCCACGGCAAGCAAGACGGCACGGCAAGGCGCACGGCACGGCACGCCTGCGCGCGCCGCGTGATGACAAGGACGTGAGACGCGGGCAGCTACGGTGACCAGCGGCGCCGAACGGCGCCGGCTAGTCACCGTAGCTGCGACCGTGAAACGGTCGCGTAGCGGAGGTCTTACGACCAGCCGCGCGTCACCGTAGCTGCGACCGTGAAACGGTCGCGTAGCGGAGGTCTTACGACCAGCCGCGCGTCTGTCCGCCGTCTGTCCGGGAAAAACGCGTAACACGCGTCTTTTGCGTGGTTTCGGAGCTCGGGTTTCCGCGGTTTCGCGCTAGGTCGGGTGATCGGGGCGCGTAACCGCCGGGCCGACCCGGGTTCGAATCCCGTCGGCACATTTTTTTGTCTTTATTTTTTATCGCACCGCACCGCACCGCACCGCACGCACCGCATCGCATCGCACATCGCATCGCACATCGCACATCGCATCGCACATCGCACATCGCACCGCACCGCACCGCACCGCACCGCACCGCACCGCACCGCACCGCACCGCACCGCACCGCACCGCACCGCACCGCACCGCACCGCACCGCACCGCACCGCACCGCACCGCACCGCACCGCACCGCACCGCACACGGCACGGCACGGCACGGCGAGACACACGGTGCTGCACAACACACAGCACGGCACGACACACTGCACGGCACGGCAGACGGCACACGCACCACGCCGCATCGCACCGCGTTTCACCGCAACACATCGCACTGCACCGCGCCGCACCGTAACGCAACGCAATGCAACGCAACACATCGCACCGTATGACATTGCAACCAATGCTGACGGCATGGCAAACAGCAGACGGTACTGCATGGCATACGGCATTGCATGGCATGGCACGCGGCAAGGCACGACACACGGCACGACACACCGCACCGCGCCGCGCCGCACCGCACCGCACCTCACCGCACCGCACACGGCACGGCACGGCACTATACACGGCATGGCATGACACATGGCACGGCAAGGCACACGGCACAGCATGGCAAACGGCACGACACACGGCACGGCAAAACACACGGCGCTGCACAACACACAGCACGGCATGACACACTGCACGGCACGGCAGACGGCACGACAGATGGCACGGCGTGGCACAGGGCACGGCACTGCAAACTGCACATCCGACAGCACAACACGGCACGGCACGGCACGGCACATCGCACCTCATCATCGTACAGCATCACACTTCATCATACTTCATCGCACTTCATCGCACCTCGCCGCACCGGGCCGCACCGCACCGCACCGCACCGCACCGCACCTCACCTCACCTCACCTCACCTCACCTCACCTCACCTCACCTCACCTCACCTCACCTCACCTCACCTCACCTCACCTCACCTCACCGCACCGCACCGCACCGCACTGCACCGCACCGCACCGCACCGCACCGCACCGCACCGCACCGCACCGCACCGCACCGCACCGCACCGCACCGCACCGCACCGCACCGCACCGCACCGCACCGCACCGCACCGCACCGCACCGCACCGCACCGCACCGCACCGCACCGCACCGCACCGCACCGCACCGCACCGGCACGGCAAGGCACACGGCACGGCACGACACATGGCACGGCAAGGCACACGGCACAGCATGGCAGACGGCACAACACACAGCACGACAAAACACACGGCACGGCAAGACACACGGCACGGCATGGCACACGGCATGACACGGCAGACAGCACGGCACGGCACGGCACATGGCACGGCACGGCACGGCAGACGAAACAGCATGGCAGAGGGCACGGCACGGCAGACGGCACGGCCGGCATGGTACACGGCACGGCATGGCAGACGGCACGGCACGGCAGACAGCAGACGGCACTGCATGGCGGACGGCATGGCATGGCAGACGGCACGGCAGCGCAAGGCAAGGCATGTCACGGCACGGCAGACGGCACGGCAGACAGCACGGCACGACGGCACAGCAGACGGTACGGCATGGCATACGGCATGGCAGACAGCGGACGACACTGCATGGCATACAGCATGGCATGGCAAGGCACACGGCACGGCACAGTGGAGGGCACGGCAAAGCACCGCACCGCGTTGCGCCGAGCATGACACATGGCACGGCAAGGCACGCAGCACAGCATGGCAGACGGCACGACACACGGCACAGCAAGGCACACGGCACGGCAAAACACACTGCATGCCGTTTGTGTTGTGACGGCACGGCAGACGCCACAACAAGCAAGACGGCACGGCAAGGCACACGGCACGGCACAGCATGTGGCACGGCAAGGCAGACGGCACAGCACGGCCAACGGCACAACACGGCAGACTGCACGGCACGGCAGACGGTATGGCACAGCCAACGGCACGGCACAGCAGACGGAACAGCATGGCAGACGGATAGGCAAGGCACACGGCACGGCACAGCAGATGTCGCGGCAAGGCAGACAGCATGGCACGGCAGAATGCACGGCAGAATGCACGGCACGGCAGACGGCACAGTATGGCACGGCAAACTGCACATCAGACGGCACGGCAGACGGTGCGGCACGGCATGGCAGACAGCAGACGGCACTGAATGACATACGGCATGGCATGGCATGGCACGGCACACGGCACAGCACGGCAGACGGCACGGCATGGCACACGGCGCGGCAAGGCACACTGCATGGCACAGCAGACGGCACGGCAAGGCGGACGGTATCGCACAGCCAACGGCACGACACGACAGACGGCACGGCACGGCAGACGGCATGGCAGACGGCATGGCACGGCAGATGCCACGGCAAGCAAGACGGCACGGCAAGGCGCACGGCATGGCACGCCTGCGCGCGCCGCGTGTGATGACAAGGACGTGAGACGCGGGCAGCTACGGTGACCAGCGGCGCCGAACGGCGCCGGCTATCCGGAAAAAACGCGTAACACGCGTCTTTTGCGTGGTTTCGGAGCTCCAGTTTCTTCGGTTTCTCGCTAGGTCGGGTGATCGAGGCGCGTAACCGCCGGGCCGACCCGGGTTCGAATCCGGTCGCCGACTTTTTTTGTCTTGACTTTTTGTCGCACCGCACCGCACCGCACCGCACCGCACCGCATCGCATCGCATCGCATCGCATCGCATCGCATCGTATCGTATCGCATCGCATCGCATCGCATCGCATCGCACCGCACCGCACCGCACCGCACCGCACCGCACCGCACCGCACCGCACCGCACCGCACCGCACCGCACCGCACCGCACTGCACCGCACCGCACCGCACCGCACCGCACCGCACCGCACCGCACCGCACCGCACCGCACCGCACCGCACCGCACCGCACCGCACCGGCAAGGCAAGGCACACGGCACGGCACGACACATGGCACGGCAAGGCACACGGCACAGCATGGCAGACGGCACAACACACAGCACGACACAACACACAGCACGGCAAGACACACGGCACGGCATGGCACACGGCATGACATGGCAGACAGCACGGCACGGCACGGCACATGGCACGGCACGGCACGGCAGACGAAACAGCATGGCAGAGGGCACGGCACGGCAGACGGCACGGCCGGCATGGTACACGGCACGGCATGGCAGACGGCACGGCACGGCAGACAGCAGACGGCACTGCATGGCGGACGGCATGGCATGGCAGACGGCACGGCAGCGCAAGGCAAGGCATGTCACGGCACGGCAGACGGCACGGCAGACAGCACGGCACGACGGCACAGCAGACGGTACAGCATGGCATACGGCATGGCAGACAGCGGACGACACTGCATGGCGTACAGCATGGCATGGCAAGGCACACGGCACGGCACAGTGGAGGGCACGGCAAAGCACCGCACCGCGTTGCGCCGAGCATGACACATGGCACGGCAAGGCACGCAGCACAGCATGGCAGACGGCACGACACATGGCACAGCAAGGCACACGGCACGGCAAAACACACAGCATGCCGTTTGCGTTGTGACGGCACGGCAGACGCCACGACAAGCAAGACGGCACGGCAAGGCACACGGCACGGCACAGCATGTGGCACGGCAAGACAGACGGCACAGCACGGCCAACGGCACGACACGGCAGACTGCACGGCACGGCAGACGGTATGGCACAGCCAACGGCACGGCACAGCAGACGGAACAGCATGGCAGACGGATAGGCAAGGCACACGGCACGGCACAGCAGATGTCGCGGCAAGGCAGACAGCATGGCACGGCAGAATGCACGGCAGAATGCACGGCACGGCAGACGGCACAGTATGGCACGGCAAACTGCACATCAGACGGCACGGCAGACGGTGCGGCACGGCATGGCAGACAGCAGACGGCACTGAATGACATACGGCATGGCATGGCATGGCACGGCACACGGCACAGCACGGCAGACGGCACGGCATGGCACACGGCGCGGCAAGGCACACTGCATGGCACAGCAGACGGCACGGCAAGGCGGACGGTATCGCACAGCCAACGGCACGACACGACAGACGGCACGGCACGGCAGACGGCATGGCAGACGGCATGGCACGGCAGACGCCACGGCAAGCAAGACGGCACGGCAAGGCGCACGGCACGGCACGCCTTGACACCGCACCGCACCGCACCGGCCACTGCACCGCACCGCACCGCACCGCACCGGGCGCACCGCACCGCACCGCACCGGCACGGCAAGGCACACGGCACGGCACGACAGATGGCACGGCAAGGCACACGGCACAGCATGGCAGACGGCACAACACACAGCACGACACAACACACAGCACGGCAAGACACACGGCACGGCATGGCACACGGCATGACACGGCAGACAGCACGGCACGGCACAGCACATGGCACGGCACGGCACGGCAGACGAAACAGCATGGCAGAGGGCACGGCACGGCAGACGGCACGGCCGGCATGGTACACGGCACGGCATGGCAGACGGCACGGCACGGCAGACAGCAGACGGCACTGCATGGCGGACGGCATGGCATGGCAGACGGCACGGCAGCGCAAGGCAAGGCATGTCACGGCACGGCAGACGGCACGGCAGACAGCACGGCACGACGGCACAGCAGACGGTACGGCATGGCATACGGCATGGCAGACAGCGGACGACACTGCATGGCGTACAGCATGGCATGGCAAGGCACACGGCACGGCACAGTGGAGGGCACGGCAAAGCACCGCACCGCGTTGCGCCGAGCATGACACATGGCACGGCAAGGCACGCAGCACAGCATGGCAGACGGCACGACACACGGCACAGCAAGGCACACGGCACGGCAAAACACACAGCATGCCGTTTGCGTTGTGACGGCACGGCAGACGCCACGACAAGCAAGACGGCACGGCAAGGCACACGGCACGGCACAGCATGTGGCACGGCAAGACAGACGGCACAGCACGGCCAACGGCACGACACGGCAGACTGCACGGCACGGCAGACGGTATGGCACAGCCAACGGCACGGCACAGCAGACGGAACAGCATGGCAGACGGATAGGCAAGGCACACGGCACGGCACAGCAGATGTCGCGGCAAGGCAGACAGCATGGCACGGCAGAATGCACGGCAGAATGCACGGCACGGCAGACGGCACAGTATGGCACGGCAAACTGCACATCAGACGGCACGGCAGACGGTGCGGCACGGCATGGCAGACAGCAGACGGCACTGAATGACATACGGCATGGCATGGCATGGCACGGCACACGGCACAGCACGGCAGACGGCACGGCATGGCACACGGCGCGGCAAGGCACACTGCATGGCACAGCAGACGGCACGGCAAGGCGGACGGTATCGCACAGCCAACGGCACGACACGACAGACGGCACGGCACGGCAGACGGCATGGCAGACGGCATGGCACGGCAGACGCCACGGCAAGCAAGACGGCACGGCAAGGCGCACGGCACGGCACGCCTTGACACCGCACCGCACCGCACCGGCCACTGCACCGCACCGCACCGCACCGCACCGGGCGCACCGCACCGCACCGCACCGGCACGGCAAGGCACACGGCACGGCACGACAGATGGCACGGCAAGGCACACGGCACAGCATGGCAGACGGCACAACACACAGCACGACACAACACACAGCACGGCAAGACACACGGCACGGCATGGCACACGGCATGACACGGCAGACAGCACGGCACGGCACAGCACATGGCACGGCACGGCACGGCAGACGAAACAGCATGGCAGAGGGCACGGCACGGCAGACGGCACGGCCGGCATGGTACACGGCACGGCATGGCAGACGGCACGGCATGGCAGACAGCAGACGGCACTGCATGGCGGACGGCATGGCATGGCAGACGGCACGGCAGCGCAAGGCAAGGCATGTCACGGCACGGCAGACGGCACGGCAGACAGCACGGCACGACGGCACAGCAGACGGTACAGCATGGCATACGGCATGGCAGACAGCGGACGACACTGCATGGCATACAGCATGGCATGGCAAGGCACACGGCACGGCACAGTGGAGGGCACGGCAAAGCACCGCACCGTGTTGCGCCGAGCATGACACATGGCACGGCAAGGCACGCAGCACAGCATGGCAGACGGCACGACACACGGCACAGCAAGGCACACGGCACGGCAAAACACACAGCATGCCGTTTGCGTTGTGACGGCACGGCAGACGCCACGACAAGCAAGACGGCACGGCAAGGCACACGGCACGGCACAGCATGTGGCACGGCAAGGCAGACGGCACAGCACGGCCAACGGCACGACACGGCAGACTGCACGGCACGGCAGACGGTATGGCACAGCCAACGGCACGGCACAGCAGACGGAACAGCATGGCAGACGGATAGGCAAGGCACACGGCACGGCACAGCAGATGTCGCGGCAAGGCAGACAGCATGGCACGGCAGAATGCACGGCAGAATGCACGGCACGGCAGACGGCACAGTATGGCACGGCAAACTGCACATCAGACGGCACGGCAGACGGTGCGGCACGGCATGGCAGACAGCAGACGGCACTGAATGACATACGGCTTGGCATGGCATGGCACGGCACACGGCACAGCACGGCAGACGGCACGGCATGGCACACGGCGCGGCAAGGCACACTGCATGGCACAGCAGACGGCACGGCAAGGCGGACGGTATCTCACAGCCAATGGCACGACACGACAGACGGCACGGCACGGCAGACGGCACGGCAGACGGCATGGCACGGCAGACGCCACGGCAAGCAAGACGGCACGGCAAGGCGCACGGCACGGCACGCCTTGACACCGCACCGCACCGCACCGGCCACTGCACCGCACCGCACCGCACCGCACCGGGCGCACCGCACCGCACCGCACCGGCACGGCAAGGCACACGGCACGGCACGACAGATGGCACGGCAAGGCACACGGCACAGCATGGCAGACGGCACAACACACAGCACGACACAACACACAGCACGGCAAGACACACGGCACGGCATGGCACACGGCATGACACGGCAGACAGCACGGCACGGCACAGCACATGGCACGGCACGGCACGGCAGACGAAGCAGCATGGCAGAGGGCACGGCACGGCAGACGGCACGGCCGGCATGGTACACGGCACGGCATGGCAGACGGCACGGCACGGCAGACAGCAGACGGCACTGCATGGCGGACGGCATGGCATGGCAGACGGCACGGCAGCGCAAGGCAAGGCATGTCACGGCACGGCAGACGGCACGGCAGACAGCACGGCACGACGGCACAGCAGACGGTACGGCATGGCATACGGCATGGCAGACAGCGGACGACACTGCATGGCATACAGCATGCATGGCAAGGCACACGGCACGCACAGTGGAGGGCACGGCAAAGCACCGCACCGTGTTGCGCCGAGCATGACACATGGCACGGCAAGGCACGCAGCACAGCATGGCAGACGGCACGACACACGGCACAGCAAGGCACACGGCACGGCAAAACACACAGCATGCCGTTTGCGTTGTGACGGCACGGCAGACGCCACGACAAGCAAGACGGCACGGCAAGGCACACGGCACGGCACAGCATGTGGCACGGCAAGGCAGACGGCACAGCACGGCCAACGGCACGACACGGCAGACTGCACGGCACGGCAGACGGTATGGCACAGCCAACGGCACGGCACAGCAGACGGAACAGCATGGCAGACGGATAGGCAAGGCACACGGCACGGCACAGCAGATGTCGCGGCAAGGCAGACAGCATGGCACGGCAGAATGCACGGCAGAATGCACGGCACGGCAGACGGCACAGTATGGCACGGCAAACTGCACATCAGACGGCACGGCAGACGGTGCGGCACGGCATGGCAGACAGCAGACGGCACTGAATGACATACGGCTTGGCATGGCATGGCACGGCACACGGCACAGCACGGCAGACGGCACGGCATGGCACACGGCGCGGCAAGGCACACTGCATGGCACAGCAGACGGCACGGCAAGGCGGACGGTATCTCACAGCCAATGGCACGACACGACAGACGGCACGGCACGGCAGACGGCACGGCAGACGGCATGGCACGGCAGACGCCACGGCAAGCAAGACGGCACGGCAAGGCGCACGGCACGGCACGCCTGCGCGCGCCGCGTGATGACAAGGACGTGAGACGCGGGCAGCTACGGTGACCAGCGGCGCCGAACGGCGCCGGCTAGTCACCGTAGCTGCGACCGTGAAACGGTCGCTAAGCGGAGTCTTACGACGAATCGCCTGATGTCCGTCACCGTAGCTGCGACCGTGAAACGGTCGCTAAGCGGAGGTCTTACGACGAATCGCCTGATGTCCGTCACCGTAGCTGCGACCGTGAAACGGTCGCGTAGCGGAGGTCTTACGACCAGCCGCGCGTCTGTCCGCCGTCTGTCCGGGAAAAACGCGTAACACGCGTCTTTTGCGTGGTTCGGAGCTCGGGTTTCCGCGGTTTCGCGCTAGGTCGGGTGATCGGGGCGCGTAACCGCCGGGCCGACCCGGGTTCGAATCCCGTCGGCACATTTTTTTGTCTTTATTTTTTATCGCACCGCACCGCACCGCACCGCACGCACCGCATCGCATCGCACATCGCATCGCACATCGCACATCGCATCGCACATCGCACATCGCACCGCACCGCACCGCACCGCACCGCACCGCACCGCACCGCACCGCACCGCACCGCACCGCACCGCACCGCACCGCACCGCACCGCACCGCACCGCACCGCACCGCACCGCACCGCACACGGCACGGCACGGCACGGCGAGACACACGGTGCTGCACAACACACAGCACGGCACGACACACTGCACGGCACGGCAGACGGCACACGCACCACGCCGCATCGCACCGCGTTTCACCGCAACACATCGCACTGCACCGCGCCGCACCGTAACGCAACGCAATGCAACGCAACACATCGCACCGTATGACATTGCAACCAATGCTGACGGCATGGCAAACAGCAGACGGTACTGCATGGCATACGGCATTGCATGGCATGGCACGCGGCAAGGCACGACACACGGCACGACACACCGCACCGCGCCGCGCCGCACCGCACCGCACCTCACCGCACCGCACACGGCACGGCACGGCACTATACACGGCATGGCATGACACATGGCACGGCAAGGCACACGGCACAGCATGGCAAACGGCACGACACACGGCACGGCAAAACACACGGCGCTGCACAACACACAGCACGGCATGACACACTGCACGGCACGGCAGACGGCACGACAGATGGCACGGCGTGGCACAGGGCACGGCACTGCAAACTGCACATCCGACAGCACAACACGGCACGGCACGGCACGGCACATCGCACCTCATCATCGTACAGCATCACACTTCATCATACTTCATCGCACTTCATCGCACCTCGCCGCACCGGGCCGCACCGCACCGCACCGCACCTCACCGCACCGCACCGCACCTCACCTCACCTCACCTCACCTCACCTCACCGCACCGCACCGCACCGCCACTGCCACCGCACCGCACCGCACCGCACCGCACCGCACCGCACCGCACCGCACCGCACCGCACCGCACCGCACCGCACCGCACCGCACCGCACCGCACCGCACCGCACCGCACCGCACCGGCACGGCAAGGCACACGGCACGGCACGACACATGGCACGGCAAGGCACACGGCACAGCATGGCAGACGGCACAACACACAGCACGACAAAACACACGGCACGGCAAGACACACGGCACGGCATGGCACACGGCATGACACGGCAGACAGCACGGCACGGCACGGCACATGGCACGGCACGGCACGGCAGACGAAACAGCATGGCAGAGGGCACGGCACGGCAGACGGCACGGCCGGCATGGTACACGGCACGGCATGGCAGACGGCACGGCACGGCAGACAGCAGACGGCACTGCATGGCGGACGGCATGGCATGGCAGACGGCACGGCAGCGCAAGGCAAGGCATGTCACGGCACGGCAGACGGCACGGCAGACAGCACGGCACGACGGCACAGCAGACGGTACGGCATGGCATACGGCATGGCAGACAGCGGACGACACTGCATGGCATACAGCATGGCATGGCAAGGCACACGGCACGGCACAGTGGAGGGCACGGCAAAGCACCGCACCGCGTTGCGCCGAGCATGACACATGGCACGGCAAGGCACGCAGCACAGCATGGCAGACGGCACGACACACGGCACAGCAAGGCACACGGCACGGCAAAACACACTGCATGCCGTTTGTGTTGTGACGGCACGGCAGACGCCACAACAAGCAAGACGGCACGGCAAGGCACACGGCACGGCACAGCATGTGGCACGGCAAGGCAGACGGCACAGCACGGCCAACGGCACAACACGGCAGACTGCACGGCACGGCAGACGGTATGGCACAGCCAACGGCACGGCACAGCAGACGGAACAGCATGGCAGACGGATAGGCAAGGCACACGGCACGGCACAGCAGATGTCGCGGCAAGGCAGACAGCATGGCACGGCAGAATGCACGGCAGAATGCACGGCACGGCAGACGGCACAGTATGGCACGGCAAACTGCACATCAGACGGCACGGCAGACGGTGCGGCACGGCATGGCAGACAGCAGACGGCACTGAATGACATACGGCATGGCATGGCATGGCACGGCACACGGCACAGCACGGCAGACGGCACGGCATGGCACACGGCGCGGCAAGGCACACTGCATGGCACAGCAGACGGCACGGCAAGGCGGACGGTATCGCACAGCCAACGGCACGACACGACAGACGGCACGGCACGGCAGACGGCATGGCAGACGGCATGGCACGGCAGACGCCACGGCAAGCAAGACGGCACGGCAAGGCGCACGGCATGGCACGCCTGCGCGCGCCGCGTGTGATGACAAGGACGTGAGACGCGGGCAGCTACGGTGACCAGCGGCGCCGAACGGCGCCGGCTAGTCTGTCCGCCGTCTGTCCGGGAAAAACGCGTAACACGCGTCTTTTGCGTGGTTTCGGCGCTCGAGTTTCTGCGGTTTCTCGCTAGGTCGGGTGATCGGGGCGCGTAACGGCGCGTAACCGCCGGGCCGACCCGGGTTCGAATCCCGTCGCCGGCTTTTTTTTGTCTTGACTTTTTATCGCACCGCACCGCACCGCCCGCACCTCACCTCACCGCGCACCGCACCGCACCTCACCGCACCGCACCGCACCGCACCGCACCGCACCGCACCGCACCGCACCGCACCGCACCGCACCGCACCGCACCGCACCGCACCGCACCGCACCGCACCGCACCGACCGCACCGCACCGCACCGCACCGCACCGCACCGCACCGCACCGCACCGCACCGCACCGACCGCACCGCACCGCACCGCACCGCACCGCACCGCACCGCACCGCACCGCACCGCACCGCACCGCACCGCACCGCACCGCACCGCACCGCACCGGCAAGGCACACGGCACGGCACGACACATGGCACGGCAAGGCACACGGCACAGCATTGCAGACGGCACAACACACAGCACGACACAACACACAGCACGGCAAGACACACGGCACGGCATGGCACACGGCATGACACGGCAGACAGCACGGCACGGCACGGCACATGGCACGGCACGGCACGGCAGACGAAACAGCATGGCAGAGGGCACGGCACGGCAGACGGCACGGCCGGCATGGTACACGGCATGGCATGGCAGACGCACGGCACGGCAGACAGCAGACGGCACTGCATGGCGGACGGCATGGCATGGCAGACGGCACGGCAGCGCAAGGCAAGGCATGTCACGGCACGGCAGACAGCACGGCACGACGGCACAGCAGACGGTACGGCATGGCATACGCATGGCAGACAGCGGACGACACTGCATGGCATACAGCATGGCATGGCAAGGCACACGGCACGGCACAGTGGAGGGCACGGCAAAGCACCGCACCGCGTTGCGCCGAGCATGACACATGGCACGGCAAGGCACGCAGCACAGCATGGCAGACGGCACGACACACGGCACAGCAAGGCACACGGCCACGGCAAAACACACAGCATGCCGTTTGCGTTGTGACGGCACGGCAGACGCCACGACAAGCAAGACGGCACCGCAAGGCACACGGCACGGCACAGCATGTGCACGGCACAGCACAGCACGGCACGACGGCACAGCAGACGGTACGGCATGGCATACGGCATGGCAGACAGCGGGCGACACTGCATGGCATACAGCATGGCATGGCAAGGCACACGGCACGGCACAGTGGAGGGCACGGCAAAGCACCGCACCGTGTTGCGCCGAGCATGACACATGGCACGGCAAGGCACGCAGCACAGCATGGCAGACGGCACGACACACGGCACAGCAAGGCACACGGCACGGCAAAAACACACAGCATGCCGTTTGCGTTGTGACGGCACGGCAGACGCCACGACAAGCAAGACGGCACGGCAAGGCACACGCACGGCACAGCATGTGGCACGGCAAGGCAGACAGCACAGCACGGCCAACGGCACGACACGGCAGACTGCACGGCACGGCAGACGGTATGGCACAGCCAACGGCACGGCACAGCAGACGGAACAGCATGGCAGACGGATAGGCAAGGCACACGGCACGGCACAGCAGATGTCGCGGCAAGGCAGACAGCATGGCACGGCAGAATGCACGGCAGAATGCACGGCACGGCAGACGGCACAGTATGGCACGACAAACTGCACATCAGACGGCACGGCAGACGGTGCGGCACGGCATGGCAGACAGCAGACGGCACTGAATGACATACGGCATGGCATGGCACGGCACGGCACACGGCACAGCACGGCAGACGGCACGCATGGCACACGGCGCGGCAAGGCACACGGCATGGCACAGCAGACGCACGGCAAGGCGGACGGTATCGCACAGCCAACGGCACGACACGACAGACGGCACGGCACGGCAGACGGCACGGCAGACGGCATGGCACGGCAGACGCCACGGCAAGCAAGACGGCACGGCAAGGCGCACGGCACGGCACGCCTGCGCGCGCCGCGTGATGACAGGGACGTGAGGCGCGGGCAGCTACGGTCACCGTAGCTGCGACCGTGAAACGGTCGCTAAGCGGAGGTCTTACGACGAATCGCCTGATGTCTGTCCGTCGTCCGTCCGTCCGGAAAAAACGCGTAACACGCGTCTTTTGGGTGGTTCGGAGCTCCAGTTTCTGCGGTTCTCGCTAGGTCGGGTGATCGGGCGCGTAACCGCCGGGCCGACCCGGGTTCGAATCCCGTCGCCGTTTTTTGTCTTGATTTTTTTCACATCGCATCGCATCGCTTCGCGTCGAATCAAATCGTATTGAATCGCGTCGAATCGAATCGAATCGCATCGAATCGCATCACCGCACCGCGCACCGCATCGCGCCGCCACCACACCACACCGCACCGCACCGCACCGCACCGCACCGCACCGCACCGCACCGCACCGCACCGCACCGCACCGCACCGCACCGCACCGCACCGCACCGCACCGCACCGCACCGCATCGCACCGCACCGCACACGCACCGCACCGCACCACACCGCACCGCACCACACCGCACCGCATCGCACCGCATCGCATCGCCGCACGCGCATCGCATCGCGCACCGCATCGCCATCGCGCACCGCATCGCACCGCACCGCACCGCACCGCGCACCGCACCGCACCGCACCGCACCGCACCGCACCGCACCGCACCGCACCGCACCGCACCGCACCGCACCGCACCACCGCACCGCCACACCGCACCGTGTGGCACGGCAAACGGCACAGTCAACGGCATGGCAGACGGAACAGCACGGCAGACGGCACGGCACGGCATACGGCACGGCATGGCATACGGCGTGGCATGGAACGGCAAACGGCACGGCACGGCACACGGCACGGCAAGGCAGACGGCACGGCAAGGCAGACGGTGGCACAGCCAACAGAACGACACGGCAGATAGCACGTCACAGCAGACGGCACGGCAGACGGCACGGCAGACGGCACGGCACCACTACGCCGCCACTGTGGTCGTCATGAAACAGCATCTACATACGTCATGAATCTTCGTGAACCATCATGGATCACCGTGAACCGGCATCAACTGTCATGAGTCGCCTTCGAGGCTGTGTCATTTGTGCGGGAGTTGAACCCGCAAGTGCAGGTACTGCACCGGCCGTGCAAGTGTGTCGTTGAGCATTGCTTGCTCAACGCTGGCATTTAACGCCATCCAGTGGCGGTCCCCGAACTCTGTTCATGATATCTGCTAGTCAATTTGTTGATGCTTATGCTGTCAACTGATTGAAGCAGTCGTTGTCATACGATGCATGCTGCCTAGTTGGGGTCGCGGTCCAGCCAACGTGCTTCCAGGCGTCGGGCGTGCTCGAACTCAACCGAATACTGCTGCCGAGTCTGCTCTGCACGGGCGTTCAGCAGGCGTAGTTCGGCGGCAAGGTCGGGCTCAAGCTTTGTAGCCGTCATGAACTGCCGGATGACACGCCGTCGCTCGTCTGGGCTGGTGTACAGGGGCCGCAGGAGGCGCACGTGGTCGAGAGTCTTGTACCGAGTGAGCAGCACATAGACCGTAGCGCGCTTGATGCCGTTGGGGTGGCGCCAGATCCACGACCCAACATTCATCTTTGAAGCTGCGGCCCTGTACGAAGAAGTCGGTGACAGCGTGGCGGTCGCCGAGCGGCATGTTGACGCGGCGCACCTCCTTGTTGGTGGTACCTATGTCGACGGCGGGTACGACAATGCTGGCAGCCGACGACGCCCGCGGTGTGACTGCAAAGGCACCGCCGCGGGATGCGAAATCGGACAGGCCGTGGAGCACCGTGTCGGCAACGTGGCCGTTGACGGGGCGCACCAGAACGGCCGCCGGCAGATATTTCAGACGCCGGTAGGGTCCACGACCATCATCCTCCGGCTCGCGGCTGTCTGTTAGAAGACCACAACCCTCCACCTCGTTGTTGTGGCAGGCGCCTGCATCGGCCGTAATGGTGTCCAACAAGATGTAGCGGGCGCCCTCGTAATACCATGTGTCCGCTGTTGTGTGGTTGAAGGTGGCGTCCTTGACTCGCATTGCCACCGCCTGCTCGACGATCGTGAGTGGTGGCGCTGTTGCCGCACCACGCCGTTGCACGGGGATATGCTCAGCATTCCAGACGGTCAGGCGCTTGTTCTGACGGCGTGCCTGTAGCATCATCAAGCGCGTGTTCAGTGTGTGCCGGGGCTCGTTACGTTGCAGCACTACACGCGGGTCGAGGTCAGCCAAGTCCGTCAGGTCCGTGATGGCGCGCTGATTGAGTGCGTCCACTAGCTGTGCAACGCGTGACTCAGTCACGTGTCCGCCACCAAACATGGACGCGAAGTCAGTGAGCTGTACACCTGCGGGCTGCTGTCCTGCCGCTGCTGCTTCTGCAGCACGAACACCGTTGTACTCAGTTGACGGTAGAGGGTGAAACCGTCTAGGATGCGGTTGTTGCGCTCCGGAACAGCTCGTCGGCTGCATGTAGCAGTTTCAGCAGTCGTGTCCTCGTCTGAGTCAGATGTGTCCCCCGGCCGTTGTGCGTTCGGCACGCATGGGACGAAGGCGGGGTTACGCTCGACATCGGTGGCATACCGGTAAATTGGGAGACCGCCAGGCTGTGGATGCTGAAGCGGGTCCCCGATGCCGGCAGCAGCACGGCCAGACAGCACACGACGTGCCGGATGGTCAGCGCGCGAGGTGCGGCGGTGGCTGCACATTTGCGACGCAGGCGTGATAAATGGCACCGAGGTGACCCAGGCTGTTCATGCCGATCTCCTCAAGGATGACGGCCCCGTCACCAACGTTCCGCTTAACCTGCGGAGGCACAACAGGTACGACAGGTGTTTGGTGCTTGATGGGTCTGTGCTGTGTTGAATGCAGTTGGTGTGAATTTCGGCAGCAGGCGTGTCAGGACGTTTGAGTTCAAGTCGTACATACCTGTTGTGCGACTCGCGCGCCT
>BDSI01000469.1:0-25433 GCA_003117195.1 Eudorina sp. 2006-703-Eu-15
ACCCCTGCCGAAGTGCTATCTGTACCTGCTGGCATGCCCCCAGCGACCGCATCCCCACCCGGGCCTAATCCCATCTGCACCTAACCAATTCTAGGGGCAAGCGTCACCCATGCCCGAAACACCATCTGCACCTGATAAACCCCGACAGCATCTCAATCTCAATGTGAAGGCACCAGCACAGTCCGCCCCGGGACCTCAAACCCCGCCTCACATCACCCCGATCTCTATACCAAGGACAACACTGACGTCCTTTGGGGTCGGCATTCACAGTCACTCATCTCGTCCTTGACATCTAGGCCTCTTTATTACCTTAATAATTCCTCATTCGCACTGATCAATCAATTTTCATTGGACGTCCGAGTTTTGCAACTCCAATAACGGTCAGGTTCATTCCGTAAGGGGAAGGTCTCCACAGCCAAAAATGCGCGGACCCCCGTGAAAGGGATCCGTCATCGGTGCCTCACAGGGAAACCCCGCGAGCTGCGACACCCCACCGACAAAGCAGCGACGCATCCTCGCGCTACATTGCTGTGAAAAGCGAACGTGGATGGGAACCCGCCAGCAGAACCACCCAAACACGCAGAGACTGCCAGCGGGACAGCACTACCTATGGGGCAAGAGCGACGCACCACAGTCGCAACGGGAACGGATCAAGCAGAACATGGGGGAAGTCGCCCACACAGGCACCCAAGGTCCAGTACCCGCACCCCGGACGCGTCCTGTGCCGCTGAAGCTTGAGGTCCTGGACGCCCACGCCTGGCTCATGACGATGTGCGGCAGTCGCTGGCAGGAAGCCCCTCACCCACCAAGCACCCGACCGCCCTCAGCCGGGCCAGGAGCAGGCTCGCCTGCGGGCGCAAAAAACCCACCGACCGTCAGTCCTCCGGGGGCGGCCCTGCACGCTGCAGGGTCCCCCCGGCCACCCGCAACACTGGATGGAAGGAGCCCACGGAGCCCCAGCCACGCATGGGGACCCCCAACTGGGAGGACCCGGCGCCAAGATCGGCCCCACACGGGAAGCTGCCTCCGCGGGCGGCGTCTAACCCGAGCCCCCAGAGCTGCGCCAGAGCTGCCCCCAGAGCTGCCCCAGAGCTGCCCCAGAGCTGCCCCGGCTCACTCACCCGAGCCCACAGCTGTATTCTCATCACGGCCAGGGCACGCGGCAGGCCCAGAAGTGATGCTGCCGCGTGGTGGCTTCCCCACCACCCCGCGCGGGAAACTTCCCGCTGCAGCCACACCGGGCCCACCGCCGCGGGGCGCATATGGGAGTTGCCCATTTGCAGAGGCAATGCTGGGGCCATCCCAAGGCCCATCGGCACCTGGTTCGATATCCATCCCTATCCATCCATCCGGCCAAGACCATCCTGACCTAAATCCATCTGAATCCCAGCCTTCTCGGGGTACACCCAACCCATGCCGCCCTCCTAAGTGCTACCCGTGCCTGCTGGCATGCCCAGCTTCTGCCTGCTGTTGATCCCCACCATGTCCAACCTACCTGACCCTACCCTGCTTGGGGCCCACCTCGCCTTGGCTGGAACATTATAAATCAGTGTCTCACGTGTTGCCAAGCTCAAGCATCCCATACTTCCCCTCGCGTGACCCCATCTGCAAACCATGTGGACCCAGCCGTGGCCGACGCACCCGACCCGTCCATCGCCATCCAAGGGCCCCACGAGCCCTAACACTGCACCTGGTCCCACCCGTGCATAACCTCAGGACTGTATTGCCCAGCTTCTGCCTGTTTATTGTTGTCTTCTGAACTACAGGTTTGCCATCCTACCTCAACTTTCTCCTTGTGGAATTCTTAGCAGTTATCGTATGTCAAAACGCCGTAACATTTTTTGGTATGTCTTCCTAGCTTTAAAATGGCGCGCTTCTGGTTCCCCAATTGCGAACAGTCATCAACTTCGGCCCAAACAAATGTCAACGCGCTCGCAAACCTGTCAATCCAATGAACCTGTTTACGCTCTATCGTTGCGCTAACCGAACCTGGCGAAGGGCCTTGATTTCCTCCATGTCCCTCGGTTACGCGTACCTCACTGAACCGGAACCCAAACAAATGCCAGAAGCGCACCCAACTCTTCAGTCAAACGCAATTCATTCTCGTTATCGTCATGACGCCCAAATCCGTCGCTGCCCCTCCATTTCCTCAACGTCCCTCGCTCAGTCATCCATGTGCTCCGACGCAACTAAACGCGAAAGCGCGCCGCAACTTGTCAACTCAATGCAACTTCATATGCTGTATCCTTGCGCACACGGAACTTGGCGAACGCGCCCCCTTTCTTGATGTCCCTCGCAACCGCGTACCGCTTGTACAGTGTACAGGGGCCCACATACGGGTCCGACATAAGGCCCAACTGTCCCCTGGGCTATAACCCTCTTTTCCATTGGATGGAAAAATCATGCCAGCTGGGCATGCCAGCTTCTGCCTGCTGTTGATCCCCACCATGTCCAACCTACCTGACCCTACCCCTGCTTGGGGCCCACCTCGCCTTGGCTGGAACATTATAAATCAGTGTCTCACCGTGTTGCCAAGCTCAAGCATCCCATACTTCCCCTCGCGTGACCCCATCTGCAAACCATGTGGACCCAGCCCGTGGCCGACGCACCCGACCCGTCCATCCGCCATCCAAGGGCCCCACGAGCCCTAACACTGCACCTGGTCCCACCCGTGCATAACCTCAGGACTGTATTGCCCAGCTTCTGCCTGTTTATTGTTGTCTTCTGAACTACAGGTTTGCCATCCTACCTCAACTTTCTCCTTGTGGAATTCTTAGCAGTTATCGTATGTCAAAACGCCGTAACATTTTTTTGGTATGTCTTCCTAGCTTTAAAATGGCGCGCTTCTGGTTCCCCAATTGCGAACAGTCATCAACTTCGGCCCAAACAAATGTCAACGCGCTCGCAAACCTGTCAATCCAATGAACCTGTTTACGCTCTATCGTTGCGCTAACCGAACCTGGCGAAGGGCCTTGATTTCCTCCATGTCCCTCGGTTACGCGTACCTCACTGGAACCGGAACCCAAACAAATGCCAGAAGCGCACCCAACTCTTTCAGTCAAACGCAATTCATTCTCGTTATCGTCATGACGCCCAAATCCGTCGCTGCCCCTCCATTTCCTCAACGTCCCTCGCTCAGTCATCCATGTGCTCCGACGCAACTAAACGCGAAAGCGCGCCGCAACTTGTCAACTCAATGCAACTTCATATGCTGTATCCTTGCGCACACGGAACTTGGCGAACGCGCCCCCCTTTCTTGATGTCCCTCGCAACCGCGTACCGCTTGTACAGTGTACAGGGGCCCACATACGGGTCCGACATAAGGCCCAACTGTCCCCTGGGCTATAACCCTCTTTTCCATTGGATGGAAAAATCGGGTACCGTGATTTTGTTGAGTGCACGAAAGTCTAAGCACATCCGGAGGTACCGTCTTTCTTCTGTGCGAAGAGTACGGGAGCCCCGAACGGTGACTTCGATTCTTCGATGAAGCCTTTGGCGATCAGATCTGCGAGCTGTTTTTTCAACTCTTCTTGTTCGAGCTGTGACAGCCGGTACGGTCGAGAATATGGCGCTTGTTTGCCGGGTTCCAGCTCGATGGTGTGACCGACGCCTAGGTCCGGTCCGAGTCCGGTTAAGGGCTCGAACACTTCTTTGTATTCATCCAACAAAGCATTTAGCTTGTCGGGAGGGACCAGGGTGGGATCGGTTGGGGGCGTTTCGCCGTCGACTTGCATAGCGTTCAGCTGCGCAACGTCGTCGTCTGTGACGTAGGCGGCATAGCATTGTGCGCCTTGCCGATGAAGCTTTTTCATTTGCTTTAGGGACACGAGTGACGCGAGCGGTGCCGTAGCTGCGTGCAGGACCGAGGTGACGTAGTTCATGACTGCGACGCCTTCGGACTGCGGTTGGTTGCGGCTGCGCAACCGATAGGTGCGACCGTGACGCGAGACCGTGCAGGCCCCATTGCTAAAATCGGCGAGGGCATTGTGCTCTTTAAGCCAGCGGCTACCAAGGATCATATCGATTCCGCGAGCCAGTTGCGGCATCACTTGTGCGACGGTGTCGCAGCGGAAATCTTGCGCGCGCAGCGAAACCGTAACCTGACCCTGTATGCGAATGCGATTTGCGCCATCACCCAGCACACACGATGAAACGTGGCTGCTGCGGATAGGCAACCCAAGTTTTTGAACAAGGGATTCAGTGATGAGGACGTGACGCGCCTGAGTCGATCAGCGCAACGGCGTTGGATCCCGCGATGTTGCAATCGAGCAGGAGTGCCGTATTGTCAGCGAGGGGTTCAAGGGCCGAGCATTTAGCTGTCTCAGAGCAGGGGTCGAGCCATGCCTGAGTGACCTGGGTGTGCTCATGAAGTCGCGTTCGACCGCCTTCTGGTTTGGAAACCGAGAAGATGCGTGCGTCAGCTGGGAATTCATGAAGCAGTTTGAACCCGAGTGATGAGAAAATGATCTGAGTGTCAGTGCACTTGGGCACAATGAATACCGCACTGGTTGAGGCTGGAGCGTTTTGCTTGCAGGCCTGGTAATGTGTTGCGTACGGAACGACTTGGTCGTAGCTGGGCACACACAAGACATGCTGTCCGGCGATATCGTGCGTAGTGAACGGAGAGGAAGGGCAGGCAAACTTGGGGCACAACGAATCCGCACCAGAACCGTTACACGTTGCGTCGAACGTAAACGACCGACCCGAAGCCTTCTGCAACTTGAGAAAAACCGTGCGTAGGATCGCACGATCGCCGCTGCTTGGAGCGGAAGGCATCATTGGGTGGGGAGGTGGTGGGAGGTCGGCCTTGCCGGACCCATGGGCGTCGCCTGCGCGGACGCAACCATGGGCAACTTCCTAGGCAGCCTGTGGGCCGCCGCCGTTGTTGTTGCCGCCGTCGTCGCGGCGCTGCTTCTTGTAGCAGCGGTGGCCCTGTCCCCACGGCTCGAAGCAGTGGGTGCATAGACCGGCCGCCTTCAGGGCGTTCTTGGCCGCGTCTGTCATCCGTGCGGAGATGGAGCGGCCGCCGTAGCTGTTGTTGCCACCGCGGTGGCCGTGGTGGTTGCCGCGGCCGCGGCCCCGTCCACGGCCGCCGTTGCCCTGCTTGGAGGGTGCGGTCGGGATGGTACCAAGGGTGAAGTTCAAAAGGGCGTTTTGAGGCATGCCTACGGCTGCCATTACAGCATCTAGGCGATCTTGCTGCCCATGTGTGAAGACAATGAGATCTTCGACAGTGGCCCACGAACGGCCGGTGGCGTCGGTGGCACACAATTGGAGCAGTTGCGGGGGCAGGCCCTTCAGGAAGAAGGAAATTAAGTCGTCCTGGTCCATTTTAGGATCCAGGCGCGAGATGCGGCGGAATTTCTGAACATATTGCGCAACGGTCTCGCCAGGTTGCATTGAGTGTTCGCCTTTATCAAGGCGGGCTCGCACTTTCTTAGGAGTGTGGCGGTTGACGTCGCCGTACAAAAGCACGAAGTCAGCGCGCATGCTCTCTAGCGTAAGGGCAGTGCCCGTGGCGTCATGCTGTTGCACAAGGTTGTAATACCACGTGGCGCAATCGCCGCCGAAGTAATACCCCATCCCATCGACCGGATCGGTACCCATGGTGCGCAAGTATTTCACAGTGTGATCAAACCAGACTTCGGGTTTTGGGATGGCAGTGCTTGGAACGCCATTGTACGCGAGAGGTTGGCGCAAACACTTAGGATTGGCCGCGGTGCGAGTGGTCACATTGTGTGCCGAGGGATCTCTAGTCCCGTCAGACATTATGCCTGACATCCCTTCAATCCCACTTACGTGAACCGGCGCGTGGACCGGGGCTGGCGCGGCAGCGGCCGCGGGTGCGGGCGCCGGCGGCTGCAGCGGCAGCACGTTGACGGGCGGCGAGGTTGGCGATGTCGGCGCGCATTTGTGTCATGGGGGACGCCTCTGTGGGCCCTGTCAACGGTAGGGCAGGAACGGCGAGGTTTTGATCTCGCGATCTGCGGGCGGAAATGCGCTTGGCACGAACCGCGGGAACGCCAACATGACTTGCATGCTGTGCCTTTGTGGCAGCTATCTTAGAGCGCGGGGGATTGGGGGCGGAGGCGAAGGGGCTGCGTTTTGTCCTTCGACACCGCTGGCAAATGGTTGCTTACGCTTGCGGCGCTTACCATCAGCCGGCTCTTGGGCAGTGGCAACTGGTGCCGGGGGCGCTTGGGCCGGGGGCGCTTGGGCCGGGGGCGCTTGGGCCTGGGAGGGTCCAGGTTGAGCGGCCTCGTCGAGGCGGGCCTCCAAGTTGGCACGGATATTGCTCTGTGCAAGGCAGCAGGCGGTTTTTAGTCCCGCGGCGGTAGCGTGGAGGTCGCGATTGGTGTTTGCAGCAAGGCATCGGTCAAACAGCATTTTCGAAATTTTGAAATGCGGTAGGCGATTATAGAACGTTGACACTCGATCAACAGCCTCGTTGTAAATCGCAAGGACAGCTGCGTTAACCTGAGGGTTTACCTCGTCCTCCCGCTTGCGGAGGTCCGCACGCAGCCGTTGGCCGCGGCTGGGGGTAGCGCTCCTCGACTTGTTCGGGGTAGGCATTGTAAAGGGTTTTTACTTACTAGTAAAAGAAAAAGTTTCTTGGATTAGCGGAAGCGTGACCGTTTGAGGTCGCAGGTCTTGAGGTCGTCGATGCCAAATTGTAACAAAGCTCGGGCCCTATAGGGTCCTTCGTCGTAATATAACTAACAAGTAAGTTAGTAGTCCACAGATTGGTGGTATTGAATAATACCGTTTAGGTTGAAGCATCGGTATTTAACCGATTCAAAATGCAAGCGCCATACGGCACGTGCGAGATTTGGACGAGCGGCCAAGTAGGCCTCACGTCGTTACACCCTTGGACTAGCCACTGTCCGACACCATCCATGCCACTATGCAACGCAAACTACTAAACTGACACAATCACACAATCACACAATAACCTGGAGGTGCTTCCTAACCAATGTTAAGCTACTTGAACAAAACTAAATTCGCGTCGGCGAGGACCCTTTGACTAGCCACTGTCCGACACCATCCATGCCAAATTCCTACCCCCCCCCCCCCGGAATGGCTTGGCCCCGGAATGAGATCCAGCCAACGAACTACGGCGCGGCCCGCAAGCGCAAAAGCTTGTTTTGATGCGTTCTATACAAAGCTAATATTATGCGCTAGCAGGCTAACTAGAAAGCAGAATCTCCAACGGCCTGCCGGACAACTTATACTTTGGATGCGCAACTTTCGCGTTTTCCATATTCTAATACTTACAAGATATGCTTCTCTATGAAATACATACAAATTGTTTGTATAGGCAGCTTGAGCTAAGGACCGGGTGACTAAGGACCGGGTGGCCATTTGATGGCGCAAAGCCCGACTTCCTGCGTCCGCAGAACGCGAATCATGAAAGTACGTTGTAACCTATAAGCTAGACTTGCTCAGGGCGGCTCGCGGTGGCTTATGTCCTGCGAAGGAGGCCTCGCGGCGGCCGCGATGCCGCAACAGCAGCCCTCGCTCGGCACAGCGGTACTGCTACCACCAGGAGCCATACTAGCAGCGACAGTGGAGCCCGGGGCGGGGTTCACGGCGGCGGCGCGCGGAACGCTTCTGCCCGCTGTTGCCGCTGCGGGCACCGACCAGGCAACGCGGCTGCCGCGCGGAGCCGCTGTCGCCATGCCGGACCCGCAAGCTGGTTCGGGGGCAGATCGGAGGGGGCTAGGGGGCGGCGGAGGAGCACATAGGAAACGGCGCGATGATGGCAGCGGCAGGCGGCGGCGCGACGGCTGGTGGGACACATAAGGGGACGGGGACGTTGAGGGAGGAGAAGGCTGGTGGAACGAGGAAGAATGCTAGGGTCGGCAGGGCTGGGTGGGGGGTGAATGCCGCGGGGACGGCAGGCGTTGCTACCGTACGCTGGTCGCGCGTGTTGGTGATTCGTACGAAGCGGTATGGTGTGGTGGTGCCAAGCAATGTGGGTGGAGCGGTGCATCCTATCACGCGCGCGGTCGCGATTGCTGACCATCTGAAAGGAGAGTTGAGGCTTGTCTGGCGACACCACCGTTACGGTGGTGGCAGGTTCGAGTCCTGCATGTCCTCTTCACCTAGCTGCGTGTCATGTGTTTACTGCGTAAGGAACGGCGGCGCTGGGGATGGGTTTGGGCGGCGCAGGCGGCGGCGATGCTGGTCCGGGCGACGGCGCAGGTAACGGTGGCGCTGGTGATGGGTTTGGGCGGCGCAGGCGGCGGCGATGCTGGGCCGGGCGACGGCGCAGGTAACGGTGGCGCTGGTGATGGGTTTGGGCGGCGCAGGCGGCGGCGATGCTGGGCCGGGCGACGGCGCAGGTAACGGCGGCGCTGGTGATGGGTTTGGGCGGCGCAGGCGGCGGCGATGCTGGGCCGGGCGACGGCGCAGGTAACGGCGGCGCTGGGGATGGGTTTGGGCGGCGCAGGCGGCGGCGATGCTGGGCCGGGCGACGGCGCAGGTAACGGCGGCGCTGGTGACTGTGGAGCTGGTTGTCGTGATAAAGTAGCAGCAGTGGCGTGCGGGGGGCACGGCGACGGCGCGGGGAACGGTTCAGCCCGGTGCTGCCTATGTGGGCACCGACCCGGCGACGCGGCTGTCGCGCGGAGCCGCTGTCACCACGCCGGAACCGTCAGCTGGTTCGGGGGCAGCTGTGGCGCGGGCTAAGGCGCGGCGGAGGAGCATGTAGGAAAAGGCGCGGCGAAGCAAGGCAGCAACGGGTGGCGTTCTGACGGCTGCTTGGATGCATACGGGACGGGGAAAATTTTATCAAAGGGACGTCTGGTGGAGGAGTGTTACGGTCGACAGTGTTGTGGAAGTAGCGCGGGCGGCGGGGACGGCAGCCGTTGCTGTGTGCATCGCACGGCTGGAGATGAGGCGTGTCTGGCGACAACATTGCCGTCCCGTCGGCGTCCAGCGGGTTCGATTCCTGCATGTCCTCTATGCGTCTATGCGTGTCGGTTACTTGCCGCGTGTTTTGGGTGGCGCTGGTGGCGGGTTGGGCGGGGGCCGCCGGCAACCGCGGCGCAGGCGGTGGCGGCGGTGCTGGGGATGAGTTCTGCGACGCTGGGTGTTGTGGTGTGCGGCGCGGTCGTCATTTTGGCGGCACCGACGCCGACGACGGTGATGACCTGGTTGACGAACCGCTGTCGCAGTGGGGAAAGGCGCGGCGACCTCCCGGGCCTCTGATGGCGACCGACCCTGATCGGTACTCGCCCGAGAAGCCATCCCCGGGGGACGCCACACCCCGCCGGGAGGTCCAGCGGCGGCAGCGGCGCACACAGCCTAAGCCGAAGCCGGTGCAGCATCAGGACCGCGCCAGGTGTTCAGCTACCAGCTGTCGGCTGTTTGCGAAGAAGGGCTGTAAGTATTCGGCCTGCGCCAAGCACTGCCGGGGTTGCGAGGTGCACGCCGACAAGGCTGGCAGCAGCAGCACCAGCAGCGAGAGTGGCACCGACAGCGCATGAGACGTGGACAACGGCGACGGCGAGGAGGGGCAGACCGCTGCCCTTGGGGGGCCCATCCGAAACGGCGCCGCCAGTCACATGTTGTATGGTGACACACTCACGGCTACGGCGAATGTGGATGCTTCGGCTTTGTATGGAGTTGCGTCTTACAGCGATGGATTTGGAAGAGGCAGCAGTGACAGCCGCGGGTACGGCGGACTCGGCGGGGGCGCCGACGCGGGGGCCGCTGCGGCCGTCGCCCTTCGCCACGTGCCGTATGGCAGCAGCAGCGGGGGCGGGGCCGACGCGGGAGGGTACGACGGCCGCGGCGGGTACGGCGGACTCGGCGGGGGCGCCGACGCGGGGGCCGCTGCGGCCGTCGCCCTTCGCCACGTGCCGTATGGCAGCAGCAGCGGGTGCGGGGCCGACGCGGGAGGGTACGACGGCCGCGGCGGGTACGGCGGACTCGGCGGGGGCGCCGACGCGGGGGCCGCTGCGGCCGTCGCCCTTCGCCACGTGCCGTATGGCAGCAGCAGCGGGGGCGGGGCCGACGCGGGAGGGTACGACCACAACACCCAGCACATGTTGTCGCCAAACAAGCGCGGCCCACTTGCTAAAGATTTCTATCTGGGAGTACACCAGGAATGCTTTCGCTGCCTGGCCGACCCATCGAGCTTTGCCGATTGTCCATTGAGATCGACGGTATGGGCGAACATGACGCCTGTCTGGGCAGCGGGCGACACCGATCTTAGGCGCAGACACTGTGGAGAGATCGAATCGCGGGGCGAGGAGCATGGACGGGAGGTGATGGACCGAGACACTGCATTGCGCGTTCCAAACCGCCCCGCTCCACGGAGCGCCTGGAGGCCTGGCTGGCGTCCAACGCCGAAGACACGGAAGAGAAGACCCTGTACTCCATCTGGCTACGTGAACGGCCGCCCGCGTGTTCGAGCAGATGGGAGCGGTGGCCCGCGGTGTGGCTGGGAGTGTGCGCGGTAGGAATGCGCGCCGCCTCGAACGTGCCGATGGGGCGTGTGACGGACATGGGCGATGGCCACGATATCCTCGTGAAACACATTATGGGGAACAACGCTGCATTGGCCCTCTCGCAAGCGTCTGCGCCGCCCAAACCCATCACCAGCGCCACCGTTACCTGCGCCGTCGCCCGGACCAGCATCGCCGCCGCCTGCGCCGCCCAAACCCATCACCAGCGCCACCGTTACCTGCGCCGTCGCCCGGACCAGCATCGCCGCCGCCTGCGCCGCCCAAACCCATCACCAGCGCCACCGTTACCTGCGCCGTCGCCCGGACCAGCATCGCCGCCGCCTGCGCCGCCCAAACCCATCACCAGCGCCACCGTTACCTGCGCCGTCGCCCGGACCAGCATCGCCGCCGCCTGCGCCGCCCAAACCCATCCCCAGCGCCGCCGTTACCTGCGCCGTCGCCCGGACCAGCATCGCCGCCGCCTGCGCCGCCCAAACCCATCCCCAGCGCCGCCGTTCCTTACGCAGTAAACACATGACACGCAGCTAGGTGAAGAGGACATGCAGGACTCGAACCTGCCACCACCGTAACGGTGGTGTCGCCAGACAAGCCTCAACTCTCCTTTCAGATGGTCAGCAATCGCGACCGCGCGCGTGATAGGATGCACCGCTCCACCCACATTGCTTGGCACCACCACACCATACCGCTTCGTACGAATCACCAACACGCGCGACCAGCGTACGGTAGCAACGCCTGCCGTCCCGCGGCATTCACCCCCCCACCCAGCCCTGCCGACCCTAGCATTCTTCCTCGTTCCACCAGCCTTCTCCTCCCTCAACGTCCCCGTCCCCTTATGTGTCCCACCAGCCGTCGCGCCGCCGCCTGCCGCTGCCATCATCGCGCCGTTTCCTATGTGCTCCTCCGCCGCCCCCTAGCCCCCCTCCGATCTGCCCCCGAACCAGCTTGCGGGTCCGGCATGGCGACAGCGGCTCCGCGCGGCAGCCGCGTTGCCTGGTCGGTGCCCGCAGCGGCAACAGCGGGCAGAAGCGTTCCGCGCGCCGCCGCCGTGAACCCCGCCCCGGGCTCCACTGTCGCTGCTAGTATGGCTCCTGGTGGTAGCAGTACCGCTGTGCCGAGCGAGGGCTGCTGTTGCGGCATCGCGGCCGCCGCGAGGCCTCCTTCGCAGGACATCCGCCACCGCGAGCCGCCCTGAGCAAGCCTAGCTTATAGGTTACAACGTACTTTCATGATTCGCGTTCTGCGGACGCAGGAAGTCGGGCTTTGCGCCATCAAATGGCCATTAGTCACCCGGTCCTTAGCTCAAGCTGCCTATACAAACAATTTGTATGTATTTCATAGAGAAGCATATTTTGTAAGTATTAGAATATGGAAAACGCGAAAGTTGCGCATCCAAAGTATAAGTTGTCCGGCAGGCCGTTGGAGATTCTGCTTTCTAGTTAGCCTGCTAGCGCATAATATTAGCTTCGTATAGAACGCATCAAAACAAGCTTTTGCGCTTGCGGGCCGCGCCGTAGTTCGTTGGCTGGATCTCATTCCGGGGCCAAGCCATTCCGGGGGGGGGGGGGTAGGTGCCAAATTCCAAAACTGCGCATAGCTTCAGCACATGCAATAAGGTAGCAAACGCTCATGGCGACGGCTTGGAGGCTCCAGGACTTTATTTTTGGTTGTGATAACCTGAACGACGAGGAGAAGAAGCTTTGCTACGATGTGCTGCACGGGGAAGGATTTGAGGATCCGACGAAGCGTGAAGCTTTTCTCGCTCTCACCGACGCCGAGCTGCAGGCCCTTGGCATCAGGCGGATGGCCACACGCAAGGCTCTGCAAATGGCGATGGGTGAGCCGTCACTATCGTCGCGGGAATCTGTGCCCTGCTATCCGAATGACCGACCGGTTGAGTATCCCGAGAGCGCAAGGTGTGATGTTTTGTGAAAATAATATGACTGCAATAATCAGGGGGCAACTAGCACGCTAATGTGCGACTAACACAGCTTGATGTGAAGACGCACCGTGCGGCCCACCTTCAGCCCGACGAGCAATGTCCCTGCAGCTTTAAGGCAGTTTTAAGGCAATACGCATTGATGATAGTCATGGTCCCGCGCAGCTGAGTACTTGTTGGCCCGAGACCTCGAAGCTGCATTCTTACTGGGATGCCTCCCCCTGCTGTGGGAAATTTGTAGCGATTGTCCAGGTGTCTCTGCAAACACAGCACTGCTGGTGTAGGATTCGGGTTTAAAAACCTTACACTCTTGTGCGGTCTGTAAGGGGCTTTGCTGGACTTCGCTCAAGCCAGTTGCGTGTACAGAGGCTCTTAAAGCTGCCGCACCCGCCGCACGTCAGCACTCCGCCCCGCCTGTAGCTGTCGTGCGCTTTGAACCTAGCTAGACTGCGCTGGTACAAATTTTGCAGTGCCCGGCCGCTCCCCTGTCTTGCACAACCAACAGCAGCTGGCGCGGCCGCCACCACGAGCACAGCAGCGGTCGGTAAGTCCCGGACATGCCATCTTGGTGGTTTGGATCAGGATACCCAATTGCGTCAGTGTGCATGGGCATGCATGCGCGCATGTTTGCGATACCACAAGCGTCTAGTCGACCCGCCCTGATGGTCACATTGGACGTCCCCCTGCGCCACGCGCCAGCAATTACTGCAATCACTGCACCCCACTCCGTGGCGCCAGACCCCACCCCACCCCGCGCATCAGACCGCATCAAGCAGGGGTTCGTGGCGTTGGGCGGTGTGGTGCCACGTGCGCGGGAGAGCTGTCTTATTGTGTCGGTTCACGTCGGATCTTGTCGTGCGGAGCACAGAAATGTATGGGCAGGATAACAAATCGGCCCATGTGCGGCCCATGGCGACGCGGCACAGGATGGCATTTTTGGCGATTTCTTGGACAAAGACTTGGGGGCTCTGGAAGGCCTGCTGGACAGTGGGGCAAGGGCACGGGGACGGTCCCCTGATGTCCGGATGCAGCCCAACAAGCAAGATAGGAGCCATGAGTGGGGGGCGTGGGGGCGGGTCGGCGGTAGTTAGTCGGGGCTGAGGGGTCCGGGTCCTGCGCGGCAGGAGCCGGTGAATTTTCGTTGGAATGGCCCAGGGATCTGCCCACAGGCGACTTCACCGGCTCTAGCACCCCGCGGCGGTTCATTACGTATGCGATCATGCTACAGTGAAGAGTGCGGCGGAGTAGGCTGGCCATCGTGGGGATCCACCTCTGCGCTATGTCTGAGCGCTCACCCTCCTGAACCTTGCAGCGGCATGCAGCTCCTAACCTTCACATATCCCCCGTTCATTCCCATGTTGGGCAGCCTCGGCGGCTGGACTGGGCGTGCAGAGCGCGGCAGGGGTGGATATGGCGACTCTGCGCCAAGTCGCGCGTGAGGCGGCTCAGGCAGCGCTGGAGGCACAGGCGGCTCCCCGCAAGCCCAAGCCTTTCTCAAGCGTCGGCAATACGGAGGCTGTCCAGTTCCTGGCCGACCTGAATTTGGCGCAGATCGATGGTAACGCTTTATTTGCGGGTGAGGTGCAGCTACCTGATCAGATGCCCGAAATCAGCGGCTTTGACATGTCTGGCTACAAAACCGAGAACGAGGCCACAGGAGCGCTGCTCGAGCACCATAAGAAGCAGCTGACGCTCCTGGGTGTTCGGTTTGGCCGGTCGGGCTTCGACATCTACAACGTCCGCAGCTTCACAAATGACGCCCTGTTGATTAAAAAAGGCAACAAGGCCTTCAGCGGGATCTTCGACGGTTTAATAGCGCCTTACGGCCTGGGGCGAACCTATTCCATGAGGCAATGCCGCATCGTTTATGAGCACAAAAAGCCGGAGGTAAGGTGTAACGTGTTTTACTGTCGTGCAGACTCTGTACAGCATGAACATGTCACGTGGCATGAGGTCCTGTCGTGCACTTGTGTATGTAGCACGTCGTGTTGTGAAGAAACGTTCTGTGCTTTCCACTGGTGCCGCTGGTTCGGCGCACAGGCGCTCGACGGATCTCAGGGCCAGGCGATTCTTGAGCTGCTGGCCGCGTGCGCCTATGGGCCGTGCCCTGTGCTGGTGGACCTGACGGACGGCATGAGGCACATCGTGTACACCATACGCGGCCGGGAGGTCATTTCGTGGACTGAGCTGACCCCAAAGCAGGTGGGGAGCTAGGGTGGCGGGATGTTACTTGAGGGCGGGATGTTACTTACTTGAGGCGGTCGGGTGAAGATGAAGTATTGCCGTGCTAGTAAGCTGCTGGCATTTTACATCCACCTGCAGGCGTACTATCTGCAGGCGCAGCACCTCATGTCTTCTGAATTCCTTGCTAAGCGGACGCTGACGGTTGATCAAATTCCGGAGGAGGAGCAGGAGTGGATGCGCCCCGTGCACCAGCTGCGCCCGGAGTCGGGGCTGCTCGAGCAGCTCGAGTCGACCATTCCGTTCCTGCCGCCGGACGAGCGCGTGGACACGGCACTGGAGCTCATCCATGCGTGGACACAGGCGCAGCAGCCGGCGCCGCCGATGCAACTCCCCGACAGCATCCAGGCCTTCTACGCGTGAGCTGTGGTAGGTGGGTCAGATGATGTGTGGGGCATGCAAGAACCAGCGGTCCATCCAGTTGGGCGCGGCAGACAGTAGTAGTGCCGCCAGAGACACAACCCATGTGCGCCTGTAGCGCCTGCGCCTGCACCTCATGTGCGGAGTTAACACTAGGCACGCTCGTTACGCAGGAGGAGAGGCATCCGTGGTTTGACATGGGCAGGAGGAGTCCGGGGGGAGGCGCATGTGGGTGGAGAACCTCGCCCTACAGTCTCGTGTTGCCTGCGACCACCCTAACTAACCCACAGGCATCACTGCTGCTGCACCATCCAATGTGCTCCGCCGTCCATGGTCCGCTTCTGTTCGTCCTGTGGACTGCGGACCGCGGGCTGCGGACTGCGGGTTGCGGACCGCGGGCTGCGGACTGCGGACCTGCAGATGGTGTCAAGGAGGGTCCTGGGAGGCTGCAGTGGGCTGTGACGGCGCTAGCTGGCGCAGCTGAGCGAGGTGCCGGCTACAGTGGCAGTGCGCAACCTGGTGGAGAACGAGTGAAGGGTCCAGGAGGGCCATGTGCACGGGCTGGGGCCGGTGCGGCGGGGAAGGCAATATTTGGCAGTGAACCGGCGAGGCGAGTGGGTGCTGTTGTTGAAGAGGAGAGGCTGAGAAGACGCGCGGGTGGCTGGCAGCACCTTTCGGCAAGGACTGCTACGTATGACCGTGACCGTGATCGGGAACGAGCTGCTCCCGGACGCGGACCCTGCTGCTGTTGCCCGAGCGAGTAGCTACTGTGCATGGGCATGTGTGTGCGTGTGCGTACTTGCATTTCATGGCAGGTACGGTGCGCCAATGTAATGCACCGGGGCGCGGCTTTCACGGCATGTAGATACCATGAAGTCGCGTTTGTTACTGCGGTGCGCATGCGAAGGCGTTGTTGTATGTGAGGTGTGTCGGCACACGTGTCAAACAGCCGGGTTTGCTGGGCATGTGCCATGGGGCCCACCCACCGGGCGCAATGTCTGTATGTAGTTGCTCGCATGACATCAACGCAGCCGTATGTGTGGCTGTCATGAAGCCTTTGTGCGCAGGCAGGCACCTGAGTTTAACATGTCGTTGGGCATCTGAAGCCGCCGTCATGCCACGTCTGGAGTCCTGCGCTGGTGCCTTGGAGGATGCCCCACGGGGCCCGGCCGCTGCCGGCACGGGTCGCTGGTGGTGACCGGTGGTGCGGGCATACAGGGGTGAATACGCCACCCCTCAGTTCCGCACCCCCTTAATACACGCCAGGCGTCGGCCTGCGTACTAATATTAATTTTATCGCTGGTGGTGACCCACACAGGGCCGCTCCTGGGCTCCGCCCCGCCATCGGCGGGAGCTGCGATCGCACCCTGGGCTGCTGTTCCACACCGCATGCAACCACTCCCCTCCCCACATTGCTTTCGGATATCCAGATGCCAACAAGGCAATAAACAGACGCTCTTAGAGCCGCAGCAGCGACGCAGCCACTCGCGCTGTCGCGCACCTCTCGCTTTGACTGGCCCGTCCTGTCTCCTGCCGACCTCGCCGCCCTCCGCCGCGCCGCCCGCGGATTCGTCGTCACCGTTACCGACAAAAGCTCCGCTACCTTTCAGCTCGTGTGCGCCAAGCTGTACGCCGAGAACTGTATGCGCGACCTTCACCTTCACGACACCTTCGCCGTACCACCCCCGCCCCCCGCCCCGCGCCGCCCCGCCGCAGCCACCCCCTCCCCCCGTCGCCCCCGCACCCCCTCCGCCCCCGCTGTCGCCGCCCACCGCCGCCCGCCGCCCCAGCCCCGCCTCCACCCCCTCCACCCGCCGCCCCCGCCCCGCCTCCGTTCCTCGCCACCGCCGCCCCACCGCCGCACGCCCCCCCACCCCTACCTCCACCTCCTCCCCCGCCGCTCCCACACCACCTCCGCTCCCCGCCGGCGCCGCCCCACCCCCGCCCCCCGTCGCCCCCGCACCGCCCGCCCCCTTCGTCGCTCATGACGCCGGCCCCCCGACGCCGCCCCCACCGCCGCCGCCGACCCCCAGACGCCGCCTACGTCGCCCGGGGCGCCACCGGTGGCCCCCCGCCCCTCGCCTTCGACTTCGAACGCCTGTACACCAACCTCCCCCACGCCCTGCTCCGCACCGCCCATCGTGACCTCCTCGCCGCTTGCCTCGCCGCCACCCCCTACATCCGCGTCACCACCACCGACCCGCCGCCCCACCGTCCCACTGACAAACCAAAGCACACCGTCACCTTCCACGCCGCCTCCCCCGGCCCCCGATGTCGGATCCGGGACCGCACCGCCACCCGCGTCTTCACCCTCACCGACTTCCAGCTCGTCCTCGACTCCCTCCTCGTCTCCACCTTCATCGCCTTCGGCCCCGCGCTGGTCCGCCAGGTCAAGGGCATCCCCATGGGCATCTCCGCCGCCCCCTTCATTGCTAACTTGTTCCTCGCCTGGTATGAGTACTGTTTCCTGCTGCAACGCCACCACCCCAACGTCACCCCCGCCGAGAAAGCCATCCTCACCCGGTTCCAGTACTCCCTCCGCTACCTCGATGACCTCCTGTCTCTGCACAACCCCCATATCGGCGCCTACCTCTCCCGCGCCACGGTTATTGGCAACCTCCGTGGCATCTACCCGCCCGAGCTCTCTGTCACCCCGCAACGCCATGACCACCTGCCCGCCGGTTCCATCCCCTTCCTGGACATCCTCCTCGTTCACAGCCCCCTCGACAACCGCCGCCGCTACCTCACCCAGCTGTACGACAAACGCGTGCAACCCGCCTTCGCCAACGTCCGCCTCTCACGCTTTGTCGCCCGCGATTCCAACGTCAACGAGGCCTGCAAGCGCAACATCTTCACGGGCCAGTTCCACCGCCTTCGGCGGGTCATCTCCTGCCCCGATAACTTCTGTGCCGAAATCGCCCTCCTCATCCGTGCCCTCGTCGCCCAAGGCTACTCGCGCAAGCACCTCCTCTCCCAGTTCGTCACCCTGCTCGCTGCCGTCCCCCAAGCGTTCTACTTCGCCCGACGCTCCACACACAAGGATATGCTGGCCGTCGTCCACACCCACCTGCGTGATTCCCCCGCCGTCCCACCCGCAACCGGCCCCAGCCCATGACCACCCCCTCCTCCGCCCCCTCGCGAAGTCAGCGGCTATCCCCTCTGCGTTCCAACGGGCGCTCCTGTGTGCCCGCGTGGGTCGGTGCGCCGGTGTGGGTCGTCTTCGGGCCCGTGTTGGGTTTCGTTTGCGTGTGGCCGGCCTCGCCAGGCTTGGGCTTCGTGTCAGCGTCCGTGCCGGCCCGGCCGTGTCGCCCGCCGCCTGTAACTGTTACGCCGCCTTCGTCTCCTTGCCTCGCTTCCCACGCCACCCCACTCCGCACCGCACGTACCCGGCCCCGCCCTACCGACAGCCCTAGACGCGCCATACGCGGCACCCCCATGCAGGGGCTGCTCCGCTGCGACCGGGCACGGTGGGGAGCCATGCCCCGAACTTGGCCCGCCACCCGGTCGTCTGTCTCCTCGTCCCCGCCCGATGTTTGCTCCCTTGCCGTACGTGCCGTACCTGTCGTACCGTCACCCTGCCCATATCCCACTCCCCCTTCGCCTGGCCTGTCCTCTTCCGCGCCGCGCTGCCGCCCCACCATTCACGCATACTGTTTTTCTTGTGTTGTGTACTCTCTGTCATTGCCCTTCTTACGCCGCGCCTGCTCACTCTGTTCCTCGGCTTCCCTCTTTGCATCGCCGTCACCTCGGACCTCGCCCGTGGCGCTGCTACTCCATCTACACTTACAGGTCGGTACAGTATCTGTCTTTCTCGGGTTGGGTCGGGTTCGCTTTCTGCTTGCTGTTGCACTTGCCGGCAGCGCGGCCGCGCCGCCACGCGCCTGCGCGCCGTCGCTTTCCTTACTCTGCTACGCAGGTACCACGCCACGTAAGTATAATGAGTTATGCTGGGTGTGCCCGGGCCGTTATCTGGGTTTATTTCTTTTTTTCAATTTAACCTCTCGCTCAGCGGGTGGCGAAATTTATAAACAATGCCCCGCTGTACGTCTCCGGGCCAGCCAGCCTGGCTGCCAAGGCAGTTAAGGCGCTCCTTGTAGTAGGTGTCGTACAGTGGTCGGCCCTGCTCCTCAAATACGGTGCGAAGCACTGTCCCAGCATCTCGAGAAGCCTTTGCCGGCTCTCACCTACTACACTCCTTCGCGACGAAGGTCAGTCTGGAACGTTTCAAAAACGTATACAGCCTGGAGAGCCGCTTGCGTCCATGCAAGCGTGCGCGCCTGGAACGTGCAGCGGAGTGCACTTCGTACCTTGTCTTTTTTTTGCTTTTAACCCCTGTCTGCTCGGACGTTGTGCAGCCGCGGCGGCTGACCAGGGCTTGGGGAGCGCGGCGCAAGCCGGTGAGTTTGTATTCAGGCCCAAGGGTTTGGGGTTTGCTTACGGGCCTGAGCACCAGCCCTAGCATCCCGCGGTTGGGCTATCGCTAAATGCGCGGCACAGTACATACGCTGGCCCTGGCGGGGATCCACCTCCGCCGCTGTGGGCACAGCTGCGCGGACCCATGACTGCCCTCAATGCGTATGATGGTAGTTGTTTGCCTGCGACCTTGAAGCTGCACTCTCACTGGGATCAATCTCTGCAGGGCACTTCCACGCACGAGGCCGTAGGGTGGGGATCGGCACGCGGTTTGTTGGGGACCGACAGCAGAGTGGGGTCATCACGTATTGGGGCGGGTGGGTAGTTGGAGGGGCACTGTTCTGACACCCCGAGCAGGCAACGCCGCGCCCCACAGCGTCGCCTGCTCGGGGTGTCAGAACAGTGCCCCTCCAATGGGGAGGCGGGGCTACCATCCAAGCTTGACGAGGTCCTTTCCGTGAAACCTCCCTCAAAGCAGTGCGTAGCCTTGCGTAGTCTTGAGTCCTGACCTTCAATGGGCTCACATGAGATTTAACCCAGCAAGTATTGCACGTTGAGCTCGCGACTTCCACCTTGCGAACCATTGGTTCGTTCAGGAAGGTGTCCCCATCACTCGTCGCCTCATGCACTTTCCTGGCCAACATCCTCATTTTAATAGAAGTTCTATACCAAATGAGCTTCAAGCGCGACCAGCAACGGTGCTTGCAAAGAAGCTGGATGGGCATTCTTTGGGTATACTTATGCGAAGGCTGCCAGGACTACGCGTATGGCACTTGTCGCGCTAACAGTCAAGAAGTACAAAAACATCAATGTGGTCAGATTGGACTCAATGTCGGAATGTGTCTGAGTGTGTACGGACACGGACACGGAGTGTGTACGGACACGCTGCCCGTGATGGCACGACCTGGCACCTCTAGCCAAACAAGAGTTTGGGAAGGGTTCGCGGCGATATGCCGCCCCATACCCCAACAGCGCATTCGTGGTTTGTATCTGGTGTGCTTGTTTCTGGTGGTTGCGAGCATGTCTGGGAGGTGTGCGTACCGTATCGCGTAGGGAGGTGTGCATACCGTGTCGTGTGAGGCAGGGACAAATGCTTTGGTGGCTTTGGCATCAATGGGAAGGTCGCGAAGGGAGTTGGCTAGCCAACCGAACTAAAACAAACAACGAAACTGAACGCCGCGAATACAATTCGGTACAAGCGTTCAATTATCCAAACTCGTGCTACAGGAAACCGATAGCCGGCGACGTTTCTCCGAGACTCGGCGGCTGTATTCGGCGGCAGGAATCCTATACTCGGCGCGAGGATCGTCATCTCATTTCGGTATTGGCAGTACAGTTTCGGCGCGAACGGGTCTTTATTGGATTAACACAGTGAAACTGTAAATTAATCAAGAAGTAAGATCTTTATAGGAGTATATATATATTTTTTCCAGTCAGGAGACCCCAACTTGCCAGGTCACCGCGCGGTCACCTCGGCCGTCCCGCTGATCGAAACAGTGCTCCCAAGCTATGAGCAGTACCATGTAGGTCGCCACAGGAGCGTCCGAAACCAAATCGCCTGGGAACGGACCTTGATATGTACACCATTCGCGAAGCTCTTCTTCGGGTCCCGGGAGAGAATGACATCTCCATCCAGCCTATTATTCGCGCTCTTTCCGAGCATGGCTTTCAAGAGCATGAACAGGCTGGCGGCGCCTTCATTTTGCTAGATCCAGACCAACCGGCAGGCCTCAACACTCGGCAGAAATGCGCGCTAAAGGCTGCAATCAAAGGTGCGCTACACGCTTGTCCATGCCTAGAATGAAGGACCTGGTTGCGTTCGAGCGGCTCTTGCCCTCCCGCACCATCCCGCACGCTCGCTCGTCGTGCAGTTGTGGCGGATGCCCTGGGCGAGGGGAGCGCGACAGGAGCTGGTAAGAAATTGACGGTCGGATCGGACTTATGGGGTACTTCGGGGGCAGCCAACTGCACGAGTTCGGACAAGGCACAGTAGCATAGCTGTACTTAATCTGGAAACCCATTCTATCGCATAGCTGTCTGAACGTCGGTGCACCAAGTGAACTGCGTACGTGCATCCCCTCGTGTGATTTTGTATTCGCCGGGGTAGCGTCCTGCGGTTGGGCTCTCGCAAAGAGCGCTGCACAATTCGCTGGCCATCGCAGGCAGTTTTAAGGCAATACGCATTGAGGATAGTCGTGTTCCGCGCAGCTGTGCCCACAGCGGTGTATTTGTGAACTTGTTTGCCCGAGAAGCTGCATTCCCGCTGTGCCTCCCCCTGCTGTGGGAAATGGTAGCGATTGTCCAGGTGTCTCTGTAAACGCAGCACTGCTGGTGTAGGATTCGGGCTTGTACCTTACACTCTTGTGCGGTCCGTAAGGGGCGCTGCTGAACTTTGCTCAAGCCAGTTGCGTGTACAGAGGCTCTTAAAGCTGCCGCACCCGCCGCGCGTCAGCGCTCCGCCCCGCCTGTAGCTGTCGTGCACTTTGAACCTAGCTAGACTGCTCTGGTAAACATTTTACAGAGCCCGGCCGCTCCCCTGTCTTGCATAATCGACAGCGGCTGGCGCGGCCGCCACCACGAGCACAGCAGCGGTCGGTCAGTCCCAGAGATACTTCAAGTGTCGCGTCGGCCTGCCCTGATGCTCAAATTGGACATCCCCTGCGCCACGCGCCAGCAATTACTGCAATCACTGCACCCCACTCCGTGGCACCAGACCCCACCCCACCCCGCGCGTAAGACCGCATCAAGCAGGGGTTCGTGGCGTTGGCGATGTGGTGCCACGTGCGCGGGAGAGCTGTCTTATTGTGTCGGTTCATGTCAGATCTTGTCGTGCGGAGTTCGGAAATGTATGGACAGGACAACAAATCGGCCCATGTGCGGCCCATGGCGACGCGGCACAGGATGGCATTTTGACGATTTCTTGGACAATGGCTTGGGGGCTCTGGAAGGCCTGCTGGGCAGTGGGCAAGGGCACGGGGACGGACCCCTGATGTCCGGATGTAGCCCACCAAGCAAGATAGGAGCCATGATGGGAGGCGTGGGGGCAGGGTCGGCGGTAGTTAGTCAGGGCTGAGGGGTTCGGGTCCTGCACGGCAGGAGCCGGTGAATTTTCGTTGGAATGGCTCCAGGGATCTGCCCACAGGCGACTTCACTGAATCAAAGCACCAGCCCTAGCACCCCGCGGCGGTTCATACGTATGCGATCATGCTACAGTGAAGAGTGCGGCGGAGTAGGCTGGCCATCGTGGGGATCCACCTCTGCGCTATGTCTGAGCGCTCACCCTCCTGAACCTTGCAGCGGCATGCAGCTCCTAACCTTCACATATCCCCGTTCATTCCCATGTTGGGCAGTCCCGGCGGCTGGACTGGGCGTGCAGAGCGCGGCAGGGGTGGATATGGCGACTCTGCGCCAAGTCGCGCGTGAGGCGGCTCAGGCAGCGCTGGAGGCACAGGCGGCTCCCCGCAAGCCCAAGCCTTTCTCAAGCGTCGGCAATACGGAGGCTGTCCAGTTCCTGGCGACCTGAATTTGGCGCAGATCGATGGTAACGCTTTATTTGCGGGTGAGGTGCAGCTACCTGATCAGATGCCCGAAATCAGCGGCTTTGACATGTCTGGCTACAAAACCGAGAACGAGGCCACAGGAGCGCTGCTCGAGCACCATAAGAAGCAGCTGACGCTCCTGGGTGTTCGGTTTGGCCGGTCGGGCTTCGACATCTACAACGTCCGCAGCAAAATGACGCCCTGTTGATTAAAAAGGCAACAAGGCCTTCAGCGGGATCTTCGACGGTTTAATAGCGCCTACGGCCTGGCGCGACTCTATTCCTTGAGGCAATGCCGCCGTTTATGAGCACAAAAAGCCGGAGGTAAGGTGTAACGTGTTTTACTGTCGTGACTCTGTACGCATGACATGTCACGTGGCTTGAGGTCCTGTCGTGCACTTGTGTATGTAGCACGTCGTGTTGTGAAGAAACGTTCTGTGCTTTCCACTGGTGCCGCTGGTTCGGCGCACAGGCGCTCGATGGATCTCAGGGCCAGGCGATTCTTGCGCTGCTGGCCGCGTGCGCCTATGGGCCGTGCCCTGTGCTGGTGGACCTGACGGACGGCATGAGGCACATCGTGTACACCATACGCGGCCGGGAGGTCATTTCGTGGACTGGCTGACCCCAAGCAGGTGGGGAGCTAGGGTGGCGGGATGTTACTTACTTGAGGCGGTCGGGTGAAGTGAAGTATTGCCGTGCTAGTAAGCTGCTGGCATTTTACATCCACCTGCAGGCGTACTATCTGCAGGCGCAGCACCTCATGTCTTCTGAATTCCTTGCTAAGCGGACGCTGACGGTTGATCAAATTCCGGAGGAGGAGCAGGAGTGGATGCGCCCCGTGCACCAGCTGCCGGAGTCGGGGCTGCTCGAGCAGCTCGAGTCGACCATTCCGTTCCTGCCGCCGGACGAGCGCGTGGACACGGCACTGGAGCTCATCCATGCGTGGACACAGGCGCAGCAGCCGGCGCCGCCGATGCAACTCCCCGACAGCATCCAGGCCTTCTACGCGTGAGCTGTGGTAGGTGGGTCAGATGATGTGTGGGGCATGCAAGAACCAGCGCGGTCCATCCAGTTGGGCGCGGCAGACAGTAGTAGTGCCGCCAGAGACACAACCCATGTGCGCCTGTAGCGCCTGCGCCTGCACCTCATGTGCGGAGTTAACACTAGGCACGCTCGTTACGCAGGAGGAGAGGCATCCGTGGTTTGACATGGGCAGGAGGAGTCCGGGGGGAGGCGCATGTGGGTGGAGAACCTCGCCCTACAGTCTCGTGTTGCCTGCGACCACCCTAACTAACCCACAGGCATCACTGCTGCTGCACCATCCAATGTGCTCCGCCGTCCATGGTCCGCTTCTGTTCGTCCTGTGGACTGCGGACTGCGGGTTGCGGACCGCGGGCTGCGGACTGCGGACCTGCAGATGGTGTCAAGGAGGGTCCTGGGAGGCTGCAGTGGGCTGTGACGGCGCTAGCTGGCGCAGCTGAGCGAGGTGCCGGCGACAGTGGCAGTGCGCAACCTGGTGGAGAACGAGTGAAGGGTCCAGGAGGGCCATGTGCACGGCTGGGGCCGGTGCGGCGGGGAAGGCAATATTTGGCAGTGAACCGGCGAGGCGAGTGGGTGCTGTTGTTGAAGAGGAGAGGCTGAGAAGACGCGCGGGCGGCTGGCAGCGCTTTACGGCAAGGACTGTCACGTATGACGCGAGCAGCTCGCTCCCGGACGCGAACCCGCTGCTGCTGTTGCCTGAGCGAGCAGCTACTGTGCGTGGTCCAGCATGGGCAAGTCGAGCGAGCGCGTCTGCGGCGCGATGGTGGTAATGATCATGGCAATGATGATGGGTGGTGTTCCCCCGCTGGGCTGCTGAGGCTGCAGGGAGTGCTAGTTGCGCCAGTACGTGTGGGCTGCAAGCTTGATGCAGCGACAAGGCACGGGGGAATACTGGCCGTATGAGGGATCAGCGGGCAGCCCTGCAAATAGACGCATTATCGCTCCTGGAGTTGGGGTATCTTCATGTTTCGTGGTATGAGGAAAGCAGGACGTGCGTGTGGTCTTGAGATATTGGGAGGTGGCCTGCATACCGAGGCAGACGACTGGTCACTGCCTCACACTTTCGGATGGGCGCACTCGGTGATGCGCGGCGGTTGAATTCTGGCACATTTGAATGATCCCTGACAGGTCATTGTATATTACAAAGGGATAGCTTGCACCTGGGCACAACCCATCGGGAGCTGACGCTTGGGCGAATTCCGGAGGAGGAGCAGGCGTGGATGTGCCCCCTGCACCAGCTGCGCCCGGAGTCGGGGCTGCGTGAGCAGCTCAAGTCGGGATTTTAGCTGGGTCCCCCTTCACCAGGGCCTCGCGCCTCCTCGGCCGGCAGCTCCACACCATGTGTGTGAGAACGTTAAATTGTTTCCATGTGTGTGTGTGCACACTTGCATTTCATGGCAGGTGCACTTAAGTAATGCACCGGTGCATT
>BDSI01000470.1:0-25431 GCA_003117195.1 Eudorina sp. 2006-703-Eu-15
TTGGCATGGTGGGGCGTGCGCGCACGCGGCCGCCACAGGCCCCGTGTGCCAAGCAGCAGGCGCCATACCGTATGTCGACCCACATGTCGTTCTGTGCCGTGCACATGTCGTACAATGTCGAGACCTGAACGGCTGGGCATAAAGCCCCGTTTTATAACCTCAGGGCGCAGACAGCCCAAACCACCGTTACTGTAACCTTAACCGTAATCGGCCACGTGCACGTGCCCCCGGATGTGTATCGCTGCAGGCCGCGCCTCACCGACCACTACTGTACTTCTGGAGATCTGGAGGACTTCGGCAGCGCAGGGTCAGTGGGGGAGGCATCGAAACGCTTGATGACCGGTAGTGGGCACTGACTGCCTCAGCGAAGATACCCTAGACTCACGTCGCTCCCGGGTTGCGGCAGTGGCGCGGGCCGGGCCGCGGGTCTGCGGGCGGCCACCCGTCCGTATGTCGCGCCACATGCGGGTGTGTTTAGCGCGGAAACCGCAGGCAGGCGTGTGTTTATAAAAGCTGGGCCGCGGACACATCTGCCTCTCGAGAAGGTTCCGGTCACTGGCTCCATCGGGCTGCTAAGCGGGGGGAGGGCTTGTGTGGGTCGTCGGCGCAGGTGCCGGTGAGCGTGCCGTGCATCCGAGACGTCACACACGTCCGGACGCCAAGACCGCAACGCCGCGACGGCCCTGCTGCCTCCGCGCCCTTGACCTCTGCTCTGGCGGCTGTCAGCGCTCTGCCTGAGCATGTCTGCAGATTGCCCGTTTCTACCCCCGTCCCCTGCTCGCGCTCTGAGACTGACACGGCTTGGGCGCCTTTGGGCGTGTGACAAGACCTCGGCCGTGCAATGCTGGTGACCGCGGGCACCCAATCCTTTTCTCTCGGGCGCCCCCTGCCCGCAGTGCTCGTACACCAGGATCGATTCTAAGTCCCAGTGTCGGCCCGGGCAACGTTTGGGACTACTCGGCGCACTGTCGCCCAGCCAGTTGACGCCCGCGCATAGCGCCAACGTCCCAGCCACCGGCGCAGCGGCGGCTGCCGCCGCCCCGCTGCTGGCGCGGGTGAGGCCCCCGCGCCGCCGCAGACGCTCCTGCCGGTCGCGCGGGGCACGCGGCCGACGCCGCTGAGCCGGCCTCAGCCGCGGAGGTGACGCGGTGGCCGCCTCGGAGCCGATATTCGGAGAACCGTCGGGGTAGCGAGCGCGCACGATGTGGCGTACGGCGTTGCGCATGACGTGTACGGCGACGCTGCGGAGGCGCCGGCGGAGGTCAACCCGAGGGTGTCCCCTTCGACTGCAGCTCTGGCGGCGGCGGGGGCGGCGGCCGCGGCCTCACAGGCAAGGACGGAGATGGCGACGGGTGGGGAGGCCCTGGGCGCCACGGATGGCTGTTGTGGGTCACCGTCGGCAGTGGTGGCGGTGATAGCGTCAGCGGCATCGGCGGCGCCGCCGAGCCACTGGGGCCGAACGGTTGGGTGGTGGCGGCGGTTGACAACCTGGAGCCGGCTGATGCCATTCTCCTGCTGGTACGTCACTTCGGTGACCGGCCGTACGGTGTACGACAGGGAATCTCGGGTCTCGACGACTCCACACCATGTGTAGAGGACCACAAAATTTCTGGATCCGTAATATGGCTTCCGTTCAGTGTCATTCGCCCCACCTGACCACCCTTCCCACTAGAGATAGTCGATCGAAACGATCGATGCTACGCAAGTGCGCGTCCGCGGCGCCGTGCGTGCGCCTTCGATTGCGCCCCTACGACTGCGAACCAAACCTTCGTGCCAACTGGAACGAAACCCGTGTGCTGAACCAACCCGGATGTGTGCTTCCGACCCCGCGCGGGGACCCCTGCGGACTGCCGGATGCTGCAGGATCCCAGCCGCGGTGGCTACTCCAGGGGAAGCCCTGCACTGGCGGAGAAACTGAACCCGCGATTGGGCGCACTGGGCCGCAACTGCAGCCTCGATCTGGGTCGGCGGACCGGCGTGGCGCACCTGGCATCTGCCGGTTCCGTCGGTGCCTCCGGCTACAGCAGCTTGGGTGACAGCGCGTACGGCACCGTACACGCGCGCCACCACGCCCACCATGCCGGGTTGTATGCGGCTCATCGGCAGGACGGCGGCGGCGGCGCTGGTAGCGCTGGCGGCGGCAGTGGCGCCGGAGCAGATCGCGCGCTGCCGCATGCGCAAAGCCGGGCGGGGAGGAGGCGTTGCTGACGCTCCTCAGCGCGCGAACAGGCGCCGATGTCGCCGCGGGCGGTGCCACTTCCGGCGCAGGGGCGGATCCACGGGTAACGGCCCCGGGCCCCAACCCGCAGCTGACCACCTCCCCCCGTTCCCGACAATCGCGGCGGCTGCGGCGGCCGTGCCGTACGGCGTTGCGGGCGCAGCACACGGCGCCGCCGTACTGTTCAACCGACGCCACTCGGTGGACGTGGTACGGCGGCATCCCCAGCAGCGCAGATAGCGACGGACCGGCCGGGGCCGTTCAGCCCCCAATCGCCGCCGCCGCCGCCGCCGCCGCCGTCAGGTTGCGGGCGGGCTGACGAGCCTTGACAACAAATGGTACGGCCACGTAGCGCCAGGTGCCGCCGTCGGCCGCGTCGACGTGACCGCGCGCGAAGCGTGGACATGACCCGCAAACGCGGCCCCGGCGCGTTCGGTCGCCCATAGTCCCGCTGGGAGCGGCTGCAGCAGTTCAGGGTGAGGGCGCCGGCATGGACATTGCGCGGATGCTGGCGCGCGCGTCGGAGCTGGTGGTGGTGGTGCCGCAGGGCGAGCAGGACAGCAGCGGCGGCGGGAGCGGCGGGAACTCTGCCGCGCCTGGCGGTGCGCCATCCTCGCCTGCGATGGACAGACAGACGTCAGCAGCCGCTGCTGCCGCCGCAGCGGCGGCGGCGGCGGGGACGCTGCGCCGCTGGTCGCCGGATTGCCGGGTGTGCCAGGGACTGAGGCTGTTGCCTCGTCTGGGGAGCGCCAGGCGCAGTACCCTCAGAACTCGCATCACCATCTGTATCCAGGCCACTTGAACCAGACGCACCTGGCCTTCCAGCAGCACCTCTCCGAGGGCGTGCAGTACGGCATGACTCAGCCTGTCCTAATCCACCGGCTAGACCCCGTGGAGGAGGGCTGCGGCTCTTCGACGGCTCTCGACATCGACGTCTCCTCGTCGTCCATTCCCGGGAGGGGCCCCAACGCCGCCGCCACCGCCACCGCCGCCGGCGGCGGCAGCGGCGGCAGCGGCGCGCCCGCGGACGCGGGAACACCAGCGGGGGCGCCGACGGTGGCGCCGCTGCCGGTTCCACGCGAGACCACGCGTACGGAATCGTTCAGTGTGGATCCGCGGATGTCCTCGGATGACCACCACCGGATGCTCAGGCCGCAGTCGCCGACCGCCGCCGCGGCGGCGGCGGCCACCATGGCGGCATCGCTGTCGAACAGCGGCCCCGGCGGCACGTCGCCGTCGTCGAGGACGTCGTCGTCGCGTTGGGCGTTCGCGGCGGCGTCACGCGGCGGCGGCGGCGGCGGCGCCGCCGCCGCCGCCGCCGCCGCCGTCGTTGCTGCCGGCGGCAGCAATAGCGACGCGTCGTCGACTGGACCGGCGGCGGCGCCGCCGCTGCTGCAGCCACCTCGGCCGACACAGCCCAAGCGCTCCTTCGCGACCATGATACTCAAGGTCAAGAAGGCATTGCGGTCCGGTGGGCCGGGGCGGCGGCGGCGGCGCCGCCGCTGCTGCCGATCCGCGTTAGAAACCGACCGCGGATGGGGCGCCCAGGCCTGTGCTGCAGACGGAAATCGCGCGGCCGGCAGGCGCGTCCCGGCCACGGCCACCCTGGCGGCGGTACTACGCACAAAATCGACGTACCATGGACCACGCTTCCAGGGCGATGATGGGTCCAACGACGGTCGTCAAGCCGGGCGCCTTCCCGCCTGATTGGCGCATTCCGTGGAGGGCCCCATCTGCCCCGAGCAGGTTGGGGGAGAGGCACCTGCAGCAAGAGATTTCGCGAGCGGCAGACGGCGGCCTGCGTCGGCAAGCGTCTGGCCGCGGGCCCAAGCCTTGTGGACCTCTCTTCGCAGCCCAGCCCAGGACCGGAGGAGTAGGGAGAGGGCGCGCGAATGCGCTGACCGTGAGGCGCTGTCGTCGTTCCATGTGCGCTGCGTCGGTCTGTGAGGCAATACTTACTGATGGAGGGGTGAAGAGATAAGTGTGCGATAGGTTGGGAGCGGGTGCGGAAGGATTGACTGCGCGGACGTGGGGCTGTCGAGCCGCCCAGTGATGGGTTCGGTTGGGTTCGGTTAGGTTCGGTTGGTCGCCGTGGCGCTGATTGTGCCAACCCGAATGCACTGGGACGGTGTGAGCTGATGAACGCACATGCGGGGTGAGCTGATCCCACCACAGCCGCAAGTGCACTTGTGGGGTGCTAGCGTGCTGGTGTTTTATTTTCCGTTTCATCGGTTTAAATGTCAACAACATTGCCGCAGCGAGAGCGCTCCCTAATTGCGGCGGCTTGCCAGCAGGGGTATGCTGTGTGTGGGGAAGGGGTGGAGGTGGGATGTAGCTGGTTGGCGGGAGGCTGTTGACGCTGGTTGGCGGTTGTTTGGTGTGTGGAGAACCGCAGTTGGTGAACGGATGTTAGCAACGGTTGTTTGTCGGCGAACCGGCCTGGCAAAAATTTTGAGTGAGAGGTTTCAAGGGCGAAAGCGGGTGTTGGGGTTGGGAGGTGTTTGGGATGTGAAGGGCAACAGTCCGGAGGTGTGTGTTCGAGAGGTGGTTGAGGCGGCCGTGAGGCCAGGAGAGGCGTTGGGATCCTGCAAGGGGTCGGCTCAGTGTGGAGGCAGCGCGTTGCCGTCGCGGGTGTTGCGTGCGTTCACGGTGGGCCCTATGCGAGGCACACGCTCTCACGTTGCGTTTACCACCGACGAACACTCGCGGTTCAGTTTTCGGCATATTATAAACAGTGTTTTCATCACCCCCCCCCACCATCACACACACACACACACACACACGGCGGGTTGCACTTCTAAACACACACACGTGTGAGCTGTAAGTGTCCTCGTGAAGCACACGAGCCGTAGACTGGTCTTCGTGAGTTGCATGCATATCCGCGCGCCCCGAGACCTTCAGGGCGCTCCGGAACCATTGACCGTGCCCGTCTGTGCTCCACGTCTGACATGGCGGGCGAGGCGAGGGGTCGAGGATCACGTTCATCGTTTTTACGGCGGCGCCAGGCCGTCGCCGGTGTCACCCCTGTAAAGGACGTTGTGTTGTCGTGGCGGTGATCCGTACATTTGCCACTGGGTTTGAGGTGCGTGCTTGAATGCAGCGCTGTGTAACTGTTTCCTTCGGGTTGGAGCAGAGATAGAGCAGTGCCGTTCCAGTCCGCCCGAAAGCGCGACTGCATCGCGCTGTGTTGTTCGAGTCGGTCGTTTCCCTGATTATGCGGATTTCGTGGAGCGCGTCATGTCGTGTCATGTCATGTCATGTATCTCTAGAGCCGCCCTCGTCTCTGGCGGGGTCCCTACCCCGGAGTCCTACCTACCCCGGGGCGGAAGTTGATTTTGGACTAGGGTTTTCGTTCGAGAGCAGTTGGGTGCCACGCACACCGGGCTCTCGGCTGGAGCCATAAGCCAGTGTCACACACCACCACATCGCTGACTTTATGCATCGCGGCCGTTACCACCACCTCCACCACCTCCACCACCACCACCACCACCACCTCCACCACCATGTGATACACGCGCACCCCTGAGTTTGGTCGGGCGGGTTTCTTTTCTAAACACGCGCGCAATGCCGGCGCGCTGCTCGCAAGCGGATACGTGCCTCCTGTTGGGCGGCGATTCTTATCTATGCACATGTGCTGCGCTCTTTCGTGTGTTGTGCGTTCGTTGCGCCCGGAGACACCACGGCGCGGGCCTTTCCTTTCCTTTCCTGATGCCAGTAAGTGAGAATCGGCGGCAGTTGGTGATGCCGGTCCGCCGGTGAGGAATCCCACAACCCGGGTCCTGCTTATCGTATGACAAGGAGCGGCACTGGCGGCCGGCGCTCCCTGCTTTTGTGTCCATCCCTGCGCACCAGCAGTGCGGCATCATGGACGCAGAGAAATTTTGCTTCCGAGTGGCTTTGGTGGCCTCTCGAGCGCGAGCGTGCCGCAGCAACAAACATTTTCATTCTTCTTGCTGGGCTCGGTCGTGCCTCTGAAGGATCGATCATGCACCTGCGCCTGCGGTGCCTGGTTTCGCGTCGCGTCGTGAGAGCAGGCCAACATCACAACTTCCACGCGGTACCTACCGCGGTACCTACGCGTGCGCCTTTTGCGTTTATGCGGGTCCCTTCTGCGCGTAAATGGGATCTGTGCGCATGTGATCGTGTGTCGTGGTTGGTTTCATGATCGGAGCGAGAGGGTGGACTCAGGTGCGGTCTTCCCGTACCGTGTGGCGAGAAGGCGGGCGGAGGTCCGTCTTAGATGAAGAACAAACCCAGAAGTGGGTGGGGTGGGGCACTGTGGCCGACGGTTCTGGTTTTCTGGTTTTATGCCATGGATTGCGCGGAGTTTGCGCGGAGGGGTGTGTCCGTCCCGAAACCCGCACGGGGTGCCACTACCCGGGGGGAGCGGCGCACCCGGGGGAGGGGGAGCGGATGGGCGTGTCGGTTTGTGGGGTAGGCCGTCCACCTCCTGCCCGGATCCGATGCTGCGGATGTCAACATGAGCGGAAACACAAGTAGATAGCCCTACGTGCTGTGGGCTGCAATGAAGCTCTCACTTCCGGGAGTTTCAGAGGTGGACAGTAGCACATCTGCCTGCTTGCCTGCGGCAGTGGCTGCTGCTGCTGCTGCTGCCGCTGTACAGCCGTGCGGATTGGTCCTGGTGCAGTGCGACCGGATCACTGCGCTGCAGCACGGTCGTGACGTGGCGTCACCCCGTCCACAAAGTTTTGACTCTTACTGTGATTTCATGCAAAGCCTGGAGAGTGATAGGGCGTGGTTTCTGCGCCCGAATCGCGCGCCCATGGGTAATGCTTCAATAAGAGCAGAAGGAACGCTTCATTCAACCCAGTACGCGCCCCATCATGTGCTTGGTGGGCGTCCGCGGTTGCGCGAGGGTCGGACACTGGAGCGCCAGTGCAGCCAGTGAAGGGATGTGGGGCACTGCGCTGGTGATGGGCGCTGCGTTATGAGTGGCGCTGCGGTGGGTTCAAGACGAGAAGAAAACAATGGTGTACCAGGATGTTCGATGGCGTGTGCGTGGGGTGGCGACGGCGACGCGGCAGGAAATGGCACGGGCGGGCGGTGTATGATGTGGGGGTTGCCTTTGTGCGGACGCGCCACACCGCAGTTTTGCGCCGTTCGGAAGTAACGTGGTTGCCCACCGACATGATTTCCTGGTGTGTTGTGATACGTGATATGTGGTTGAATCACGTTAAAAGTTGACAGTGTCATTTTTGGTCCTGCTGGTACGCAGGATGTCCTCAGCCCTGGGGCCTGGGCTTCAAGGGACCTCCGCTGCGGCATGGATTTGAGGGCGGCTCCGCCGGGGACGCGACTGGGAGGGGTCCGCCGGGCGCACCAGGAATAGCGCTCGAGTACGCCGCCGCGGGTGGTGTGGTATGCCTGTGTGGGACGTGCCGTACTGCGCGCAGCACGGTCGGTGAAGTCCCGGGAGGGAGTGGGGGCAGGGAGTAGGGCCCTAGGGCGGTTCAGCCAAACTTTTAATCTGCCGCGCGGGACGACAGACGCCCGGCAGACAGCCGGGCGATCCGGTTGCACGGTATGCATACGATATGAAGGCGATACGTTTACGGCACCGTTGCACCGTGGCGTGTGAGCATGAGCAGCAGTGGCGATCAGAGGCCCTGGGCCGCAGGTTCCCGCTCCCTTCTGCAGAGCCGGTGCAGGCAGCGACGACGACAGGTATGTGGGGGTCATCAATGGCCCGGACCTACCTGACCGGACCATCCGGGGACCCACCAATAGAGCCCAGGAATGCAGAAAGTAGCCTGATCGGTACAATTACGGTAACAATTAGTTAATCAGACCTCCACGCATGTGGGGACAAGGGAACGGTCCGTGTGGATGGGCTCCACGCATGTGGGGAAAAGAAGCGGACAAGAAGCAGGGGGCGCCTTGACCTTCCCCTTGGCGTTGTCCTTAAGTCGGCGCAACAGCGTAGCCTGGCATATCGAGGGCGTCGAGGGTTGGGTGCAAGACCAGCCATCTGCCGCAGGATTGCGCTCTCTGGTGTCCGCTGTAGTTCTTTTCATCCTCACACGTTCGCTCGCTTGCACGAAAAGGAAGAACACAGCAATTTCAAAAGCAGGTATATGCTATATGGCAATATGGGGGTATCGAGTTGCGGAATGGTGAACCACGTCCCGCAATGGTGGACGCCTCCTCAGTTGGCGACTTGAGTCACAAGCGCACAACTACTACGGGCCAAGCGGAGGAGGGACGGCGACACTGCAAGCGCCCGTACAACGCCGGGTTCATAAGGTTCCCCTCTTGGTTAATGCCCCTGGCTTGTACGGACGCGCCACACGACGTGCAGGAGGCTGATCTTGCCATGGCCGGGCCCTGTACCCTGACGCTGTGGGTAGCGCGAGGGCAGCTATGCTGTAGGGCGGCTGTTGGCCTCAAACCATTCGCTAATGTTCGCAGCAGCAATCTTCCTCTTCGACATCCTCAAGCTGCATCGATCTCCACGCACTGGGCGGGATCTTCGTGTTGTCCTGTCCCACGTGTACTTCTTTAATGCCACACTTGTGCCCTGCGCCGCCTCCGCCAGCGTGAATCTCCCGGGAAGCGCCCCGGAGGGTGACACCACCATGCTGTACGTACTTCATGACCGCCACGAAAGTCTGCGGAATCCAAACGCCGGTCCTGCAACGCATTTCTTAAGGACAATCGACGAGTAAGCGTAAGCACGATTAAGACGGAGTCGTAGAAGCTTCGTTGCAGCTGGACGATTGAAACCTAAATGGTAGCGTATCATTATCTGAGCATGAAATTAGCGTTTCATCGCTAAGGTCGTTTGCGATATACTTTGAAGGTTTTGGATACCGTCTGCATGTGTTACTTACGTCAAGTGTGTTCGGAGTGACCATTCGAATCCCGAATTCGGTTTCAAACATCACATCGCGCAAGACATCGCGCCCTTGCATCGCTCTTTCCTTTTATCACACCCTGATATTATCCGTTTGCGTTAGCCAATTCCATGGGCTGGAGAACTCCATTCATTCATCACGCCCCGTGACGGCGCGTTATGCTCTCTGTTGGGTTGCGTGACCCGCCTGTTCGTTCGAATTTTGCTGCAGATGATCGAATTTGATGGGCGAACAGCAGCGGTTCGACTTATGCATGCCGATCTGCTTTTGGTTGGGTCCTTCAAATATCTCTTCAGTTCAGGAAAGGTACATGCCGATGTTCTATTTGAACAGCAGAAGCCCTTCTTCAGTGGGGGCAGCTGGGGCAGCTTGAAAGTTGAGCCAGTTCGAACCTGTTCGAAACACGCAGAGGTCGAAAGACGAGGCAGTTCCTCACTGTGCGACACGACAGATGGGAACCTAGTCTGACCCAACCCGCGGCATGCTGGCTTGGCAACTCGAAAGGAGATATTGTGTATTCCGCCGGATGGGCTTAGCGTGTTAGTGTTACTGTACTGCGATGAAGGTACGAACACGAACAACTGACGTACAGGATTGCGCGCGAACCCTGGCGTTGATGAAGTCGCATTACATCGCAGCTATCACATAACTCAAAGCTGGTATCTGGATACAGCGCAGAGGCATACAACAAATCTTGTAGCTCTTCTGGACAGCCTTGCAAGTCATACTGCCCCAAGTAATTTTGAGTGCTTTTGTCGAAGCACACCGCCACTTAATGGTTCGAAATAATTAATTCAACGAATACTGATACCCTGATTGTTAGCAAAGCAGCATTACTCCCGCCAACCCTCGCCAACTGTTGAGGCCGTCTGCAGCCATCGGAGGCGTTCTTGGGCATGCCAAGTAAGTCGATTTTGCATCTTCATCGTAAAGATTCGTGGCGTGTCACACACTAGCCTTACTGTGTGCTCGATTATTGGAGTTCGCCCGTCTGTGGGTCGCAGCGCGCGCTTGTTCAAAGACACAGCTTAACATAATTCCTTTTTAACCATTTTAAATTATATAACTTTAGCTCGATGTACCTAAGGTACGTCGCCCTAAATCTTCATGCAGGGTTGTGTGACGGCATGCATACCTCCGTCAGCTGTCGCAGTGTGTCGGCGAACCGGCAGGCTCGCCGACGCAATGGGTTATCGCCTTCGACCGCCCTGGTTATGGGCATCATTCTCATATTGGTCCAATCCCTATTGGCCCAAGCTTCTACCCGTGCCAGCCTTCGTGGTGCGTGAGGCTAGTGAGGCAGGGCTGATGCGAGGGCTCAAGCCAGTACTGCCGTTCATTGATTGCCATACATATGTTATTCAAACGGCTTATATATTTCGGCTGTACATGCATGCAGGCTTGTTGCAGATGACGCAGCCGTCGCTTGGGTCTTCACAGGCAACGCCTGCTCCGTCCCCATCCCCTGCTGACCCCCTTCTCCTGGAGGTCGACAGCGGTGAGCTGGGCCGGCGGGACACACACGTGTTTCATTGACACTAGGTAGTATGGTAGTCAGCCGCCGCCGCGCCACACAGGAGCTCAGACCCACAGCTGCTTATTTGACGTACTGTCATATTTGTTGGGCTCGCTCTAGGTTTGTGGTGATACCATTCACAAACGCCTGCTGCAACCGTCAGTTATTCTGTTGATGAGTAGAGCCTGTCAACGGCTGGGACTATCGTTGGCCTGCGGAACCGCACCGACGCAGCGACAACCCATCCGCAATCCCTTCACCTCTTGATCTCCCTCCAATCGCTTCGGTGCTGTGATTGCCGTGTTTAATTAGTTCATGTCATCCTGTGTATCACGGTGGTTCAGAGGTTGTCACGGGCAGCATTCGGCTGGCGGACGGGACGTGGCGCGGGCAGGGCCGCCTCGAGATGTTCGACGGCCGGCAGTGGGGCACGTTTTGGTGAGTATATCAGAGGGCGATTAGGTAGGGGAACTTCACCACGTGAAGAGTGAGCACCGGAGTATCGGTATCTGTTAGGGTCTCTTCGTTACATGCTTGCAGTTGCTTGTGTGTACCTGACGACATTATTACCACGCACTTAGCACGCACGCACCCATGACTGTGCCGTTTCCGTACGATCTAGTTTTGTAGTGTTCGGCTTCCGTGCGTTGCTCATCATTCACTGTATTGCGTGATCATCTGCACTTATGATTATCGCGTACTAATGCCTGTGCAGCAATGTCGGATTCGGAGAGTTGGAGGCTATTACTGCCTGCGCAGAGCTGGGCTTTGACGGTGGTCAACCCGTCACGTGGGAAGGCGGCAGTGGGCCTATCCTGGCGGTGAGGAAGTCAAGTAAATAATGCTCAGTACGTACGTTGTGCGGTGTCGAAACCCCGCATCGTACGAGATCCTCCTTATCCGCGCTGCTTCTTGGCGATTGGAATTCTACCTTGTTGGCAAACAAATAAAGTAGGCACGTCCTAGCAAGATAACCACGCACGTCAGTATTGGCGCACTTGAAGGTTCGCGAGATATGATTCGCGCAGTGCCAAGTAATGTAGCTATAGACCAGGCTTACAGCCCCAGGCTGACAGCCCCAAGCTTACAGCTAGCCCCAGGCTTACAGCCCCGAGTCATTCCCGGTTGCGCCTTACAGCAGCGTATGTGCCTTCGTTCGCCCTTACCTGATCCCGCCTGCAGCGCGCACACATACACCATCTACCGAAAGAAACAAGTGACATCCCTTACTGCCTGGCGTTTATTTGTTTGCCTAATACTAAAAACCTTTAAAGCAATCAGCTCAAATTCCCCCGTGTGATGATACACCAGTGGTGCCTTTTTAGCCTTTTCCTAGTGTGCCTGTGGTGAGGGGGGAGGCTCAACCTGGTCTTTCACTCATGACTCACGGAGGTCGTCCACTACTACTATGCAATCAATCTGGATCACCCATGCGTACGGCACAACCCGTGCAGTGAATTTTTAATGCTCCCATGCTTGCGTGCGTGACATATAAAACCCAGTGCTTCTGTAATCGTATTAAATCAAATAAGCAGGCCAGTCGCACACAGCGTGGTGACGCACTTGTTAAGGGGCGGGCCAGGCTAGGGTGGAGACCTGGAGAGGTTTTGATTTTTTATTTTATATGCTAATAGTTTTTGTGTAAAGACGTATAGTAATCACATTGATACTAATAATACTAGTACTGATTATTATTGTTGTAGTTGTAACAATCATGATCAGAAATAAACGAAATAGTCTTCTGGGCAAGCCCTAAGGGGGGAATGTCAAAAGGGACCCGAACAAAAATAACACTGCAACGCGGGTACCCTGGCGCGCATATATGTGCTAGCTAAGGAGGAAACGAAGTAAGCACGCATGGTATTTGATCCTCATTAGATCACGCGCGCGCTGCCGGCACCAACCGTCTGCTTTCGCCGTGAATGCATACTCGCAGGATTTGGTAGATTGCAGCTCTGCCACCGAGTTTCCGTTGCCAGCCCCAAGCCTAACGGATTGCACCATGCGCCTGACTGAGCAGAGCGACTGCACACACGCGCAGGTACATACAAAGTACCTCAGCGAGCAATCAATCGAGCGGCGGTGATGATGATAATTGATTACTACAACGCGGCCTGGGGTGCACGCACGTGTTGCATTATTTGCCTTGGGACGGGACACTGCGCTGCTGCCTGTCGCCACTGCGTGCTGTACTGCTATTCATTTTCGCTGTCTGCCCTTAATCGCATAAAAATATGATGTACGGTTGTTTGCACAGTTGCTTGTTTGGTGGGCGCTGCCTGTACGCATGATCTGTATACCTACCTATCAATTACTAAATGCGGGTAACACGCACGCATGCGTGTACGTGGCTACTTGATATGCAGGACGTCGGACTTATTTGTGCGGGTGAGTATGCGTTCTTTCGCACATGCATGGGATGGACGGAACGAGCGCGGGGCCGGGGCTTTGCGTTCAGGTCCGATCCCGCTGCCTGTATCTGTAGGGGACCTTAATCATTTAGAATAATATGATTAAAATGGTTGTGATAATAATAATTATAGTAATAAATATCATAATTTATAATAATAATAGTTATTAATGTATTAATTATATTATTATCATTCTTATCATTATCCTTAGCTACCGCTTCAAGGTGGACCCTGAGTCCCGCCCGGGCGTGTCAGTGTGGATTAGCACGTGTTGTACACCTGCGGCCTACAACAGCCTGCGTGAGTAAGAAGCAGGTGCGTGTTTGTTGTGCGAAAATATTTCCACGATCAGTATGACGTACAAGAGCGACGCGCCTTCGCCGTAGTCAGCACACATGTTCGCACGTGCATATGCTTATGTGTCATTGCTAGCTGTCGCCCATCCACACTGCAGGCTCGGTCGGGCGGTTTCCTTTTCTAAAAATACACACACGCGTAAGCACTACTTGCTTAGACAACCGTGCGTACATGGTCGGGTTTTGCTTGTCGCAAAACACATGTATGCATGCATACATATTGGATACACAAGCGTATGTACATATTAGTAACGCCCATTGATAGTCGCCAGCCCGCGCGCCTGCTGGCCTGCCTGCTAACCACGCCCACCCACGCGGTCGGCACATACACGCACGCACGCAGTCGGCGACGACGGGCCCTCGCTCCCGCCAGCTCCGGACGGGTCCTCCTGGTCAACGTCGGGACCTCCGGTCAAGTTCGATTGTGAGCCGGCGGTGTACACTTTTGACGGTGACAACGAGTCGCTGGAAACGCTTGCCACGGAGTACAAGGTGTCTCTTGTGGAGCTGATGCTGCTGAACCAGCTATTGGATCACCGCAACAATACGGAACTTGAGAGCGGTACAACGAGCCTGCTTATCCATGCACCTGGGGTGAGTAAATCAGCTCGATCGGGGCACATGCGTGACTACGCTTTTGATCGTTATTGGTTGTCGGGGCGCGTTGTAATCTATAAACGGATGGCAAGCTCGGTTGATTGTGAAGAAAATCCAGCCGGAACGATATACTCCTCTCTAAATGATTATACTACATCTATTATGTGTATTTACTGTTAATTATATATTGTATGTCATCAGAGATTATAACTTAATGAGAGTGTTGTGAGGGCCCCTTTTCGGCACATGGTGTACGTTTGCCGTGCTGTTATTACTTACTTATTGATGTCACAACGAGCTAGCGAGATGATTAATAACGTGTCCATATGCAGATTGGGCCTTGTGGAGTCGGCCGTGGGGCACGTGGGCCTGGGAGTTCAACCCTTGGCACGGACTGGTGGACGCACCAGCTGTCTACGTGTGCCCGCCAGGCACTCGGGGAACGCACGGTACTTTGGAAGTCTCTTATCCTCTTCGGGAGGTCTTTGGCAGGTCTTTGGAGGCTATTTGGGCGCAACCAAAGCGCTTCAGCCGCACCCAAAGAGAAGCCAAAGAGCCCTCTTTGGAAAGCGCCCCAAAGCCGCAAGCAAAGAAGGTCGCAAAGAGCCGTCTTCGGTTTCGTCTTTGGTATGTAACAAAGATACGTTTCTGTGGGAAAATCAGATATCTTCCTGTATGTAATGCAATATATATAGACCTTTACGGACTGAATTATAAGCAGTGAAACGGAAGGGCTCAGGGAGCGTACAACAGGATCCGGTCAACATCTTTGGCGCCACCCAAAGACATCCCAAAGGGAACCAATTCACTCAGGCCCGGCCGACCGTTCGACATGTGAATGTAAACCAGCCTTGCCCTCTACAACACCATTATACATATGAAAGCGTGGAGCGGGTCTGCCCTCAGATAATGTCTACAGACAATGTCTAAATTTCAATTATGCGACAACGATATAGACTATTACTGGAAATGGCCACGACTCTTAGAGTGCGGTCTAGCGGTGCAGCACTTCGACGGGCGGTTCTCGTGTCTTCGTTGCTATCGGCGCGACATTACTAGCAAGTTCATATACCAACATGTCAAAGACTGCCGGGAGAATCACCCGAATCAGCCGCTTGCACGGGTTAATACTCTTGCACTTGAGGGTGACAATGACCGGAACCGCCGTCTGGCAGCGGTCGTTGACAGAAGGGAACGTCACGGGCTCTTCAAGAAGCAACGCGAAGAGACTACAAAGGCAGGCAGAGACGACGACGGGTCCCCTTCATTCCGTCAACGGCACGGTAGTTATATGGTGCAAGCGCCCGAAGTCGACATGATGGCGTACACTACTCCAAAGCTGCGCAGTATCTTGGCACGGTTTGCACCCTCAGGGCGGGGGCAACCCGCCATGCGTGCGTCACCGTACATGTCACCAGGGGCCCATCGGGACAACAGCCCCCCACAACAGCAGAGTCCCTCAGGTTGCAGCACATCATCGACGGAATCATCTGGGGACTCAACTGGGGAATCATCTGTGGAATCATCTGGGGAATCATCTGGGGAGTCATCTGGGGATTCATCTGGGGAGTCATCTGGGGAATCATCTGGCAACCTAGACGATAGCTCAACCCCAAGCTCAAGGGGTACTCGCGGGAGGGGCAATGTGTCAGATCCAGCCTCGACACCCACAGGCACCACGACAGATTCACAGTCTGGTGGGAGCAGTACCCCTCTCTCAGGTTCTCGTACTAGCAGCTGCCCGAGTGCCACTTCGGGTTCGGTCTCTGGCTCCCAATCTGTATCGCCGAGTCCGTCGTGTAGCCCGTCTCCCATGTCCACCGGAGGTTACAGTGATGCTGGGGGCAGCCCGTTGGAACCTCAGCAGCCATGTAATTATGCCGATGCCATGATGCTAGGCACTCCGCGACTGGTGTCGCCCAGTCTACCCCAGGGTGAGTGTCTTGCAGTCGGCATGCGTGTGTGAAATTGCAGTTGGCATGCATATGTTATCAAGGTGGTGGGTTCGATTGGCCATTCCCTCAACCTCGCAGATCCCGGGGGCCCCTCGCGCGGCCCATTGGAACTTCAGCAGCCAGGTGATAACGCCGATGCCACGATGCTAGGTACTCCACAACTGGCGTCGCCCAGATTACCCCAGGGTGAGTGACTGGCAGTCGGCGCGCGTGTGTTAACAAGGGTTGTTAAGGTGTTGGTTCGATTGGCCATTCCCTCAACCTTGCAGATCCCGGGGGCCCCTCGCGCGGCCCATTGGAGCTTCAGCAGCCAGGTGATAACGCCGATGCCACGATGCTAGGTACTCCACAACTGGCGTCGCCCAGATTACCCCAGGGTGAGTGACTGGCAGTCGGCGCGCGTGTGTTAACAAGGGTTGTTAAGGTGTTGGTTCGATTGGCCATTCCCTCAACCTTGCAGATCCCGGGGCCCCTCGCGCGGCCCATTGGAGCTTCAGCAGCCAGGTACCACGATGCTAGGTACTCCACAACTGGCGTCGCCCAGTTTACCCCAGGGTGAGTGACTGGCAGTCGGCGCGTGTGTTATTAAGGTGGTGTGTTCGATTGGCCATTCCCTCAATCTTGCAGATATGGACGTTGGCACAGTGGATATGGATGTAGGCACAGCGGACCAGCCCGAGTTGACCGACACAGTCCGGGGTGAGTCGCATAGGGAAGTTGCAGGTTCAGGCCAAACCAAACCACGCCCTGTTCGTCTTGCTGACAGGGTTTCGGGACGTAACAGAAGAGGAATGGGCTCGCATTGAGATTGGCCCGCCAGAGCATACAGGTTACGACGAGGGGATACCCAGCGATGGCGGATACCCAGTGAAGATGAATGGGAGGGTTTCGAAGGTGAGTGGTAACGAGTGACCTCCGGTATACACTCCCACAATGTCGGCGTCCACGCAACGGACATCTAGTCGTGATGTCGTAAATGCATGATGTGTATAGAGTCACACTGCTTGGGACGCTGTGTGGAGTGTTGTTTCTGGGGCATTGGTGATCCCGCGCTGACATAACGGTCGTTCGTGTCCAACCTGACGCAGATGGGTCGATACCAGACGATGATACGTTCGACCTGCCGGATGGGTTGGTATCACCAGGCAATGGCAGCAATCGAAATAGACGCCGTAACAATGCATGTGATTGCGGATGCGGACAGCCTTATGTAGGGCGGGGCTCTGTTGATTGGTTTAAAGCGCACATGGATAAACCGCTGGCCAAAGGTGTGGATGCAGCAGGTCGGACAGTGCACAGCGAGGTGACGACCCGGGAGATGGTGCTGGCCATGCTGGAGCTCCACGTTCAGCACAACATCGGGAAAGGCCTGATGGACACAATATTGGCGTTATTCAGCAAGGCCATTCCCGGGATTCACTTTCTTCCACCGTCTATTCACTTGCTTCGGAGGGTTACTGACACGCCTGAACACACGAAGTTCCATGTGCATGTGTGCTCCACTGATGGATGCCCCGGGCACGACTATGGGGCAGTGCCGCCAAAGGGCGAGTGGCCAAAATAGCAGATCAGAAGTGCCCCACTGCGGGGCCAGTCGGTTCAAGACCTCCATTGTTGCCGGTGCGTAGCCACAGAGCACATGCAGACACGCGTGCCTTGCACAGGGGGGTGGGATGTGGACGACGCATACAGGACGGTGGTGTGATGCTAGAGGGTTGCTATTCGTTCATCGGGTCCGTCGGCTTGTCCGCCGACGATTGGTTTGTTTGTGATCCTGTGCGTGCACCCTGTCGTGGTCGATTTCCCAACACGCAGGCAAACCAGTTCTGCAGCCTTCATCGCAGTACTTTTATTACGGATTGGACAATGTCGTGACGGAGCTCCTAGCGAAAGACCAGCTGTGGGCACAGAGGGGCAAGCATCGCATGCCGGGGTGCTTCACTGAAGGAGGCTCTAGCATGTACAATGGTGAGTAATGTGCGGCAAGGATAAGGATTCTGTGGGCGACTGTCCTTGGTGTGGTTGAAGCTAACCAGTTCCTGCCCGAAGTCTGTTGCATGACGAGATGTGCCCTCCTTGCCTTGCTTTGCAATGCAGGCTCAGCAATGGCCGAGATGTCCCAGCGGACTAACGGGCTGGCTGAGTCGCTGAGGGGATGCATTGCAATTTGCTGTTTGATGATGTCCAGCCCTTTGACAAGGGTATTCATAGCACGGGGATCCTCGCGCTACAAATATGTGACGTGGAGGCAAGGAACAGGGGCAAGTCGTACACGGTTGGCATTCTTGCTGTGATCCCTGGCCCACGGAAACCAGCTGTCCTCGCACCGTACCTGTCTCGTGCCATCGACGACATGATGTTGTACTTCCACAACGGTCTGGTCATCGAGCATACGTGGGTGGAGGTCAACGCTAGCGGGACTACTGAAGTGCGGTGCTCTTTCAAATTGCATCCCTTGCTATGGGGCGTGCTGGCGGATACACCGGCGCGTGTCTCACTGTGCGGTCACAGGGGCACAACTCGTATATCGGGTCGTGTCCTTACTGCATTTTCCAGGGCGTGTACCTCAACGGCGCCATGCGTTACTTCGGCTTTTGGGAACCTGTGATCCAGAGCCTAAGGTGCGTACAGGGCGGGGGGGGGGTCATTAGACAAGCACAAGGCGGTGATCATTTCTTGAATGTGGGATGGGTTCACGCGAGTGCACTGCAGAGGGTGGGGAGCAAGGAGCATCTGCATGCGTTTTTGTTCAGTGCCCTGCTCGTTTATTCTGGGTGCCCGACCCCAGGCTCAAAAATACATCGATGCGTGTCGGGGACGCGAGGCTCCGTCTGACCGACCAAGAGCACAGGGCACGCGGATCCGGGTCGAGACTGCCAATCTGGCGGTCTTCAAAGCGGGCAGTGACGCCGAGCGGAGGAAGGCGCAGCTCACAGCCAAGCGGACCCAGGAATTCGAGGGCTGCCGGACCAAAAACCCGTTTGAGAGGGTGACATACCTTAACTTACAGGACATGTCCCCTGTCCCGGTCGGCCATTCCATCCTATATGGGTTGGTGCACAATTTCTTTGATCACATTGCGAGCAACCCACCAGCTGATGCTGGTGTTGACGTGTTGAGGTATTACCTGACAGCCGAACAGAAGCGTCTGATCAAGAGTCGGGCCAGGGACATAACAGTGACGGCGGACTTTGGGCGTGGCTACAGATGCGTCTTGGACTACAGGTGCGGCGGTGGTCATCATCATAGGGACGGGACGGAAATGATAGGTGGCGCCGCTGGCGGTTGGGGTTGTGTTTTTGCAAACCTGGCCACAGAGACATGGCACGGATGGCAACCCTTTCACCAAGCCCTGCCCTGGGTGTCCCCAGGAACTCGTACCTTCTGGAGGACTGGCTGCATTTCAGTGAAACCTTTTCGGCCTACATCCTCAAGGGTGCACTGTCGCCGGAGCTGGAGGAGATGTGGGACTTGCTGTGCGTAGCCATCCACCATTACTTTCGTCCCGTCCACTTCACAAGTCGTGACAGCTTCCTAGCCGCCTCTAAGAGGGCGTCGGATGCACTCCGGAAGTATGCACGTCTTGCAGAACAGAGGGACTTCCCCGCCCGCATGTTCACAATCAACCTACACATCTGTGTTTGTCGGTAGGTGCCATGTGGGTGTGGGGTGTGTGGGGGGGTGGGGGTAGAGGATTGCCGGAATGTGATTGACCTCCGCGTGTAGGGCAACGATATGCCGCAACCGTTTTGAGGATGAGTTGGGTAGAGAGCGAGCTATCCCCACACTGCGTGTGGCTGTGGTGTCCATGCGCAAGGCAAAGCGTGACGGCCGTTTGTTCGTGACAGATGACCGGAAGAACGGGCCCAGTGATTACTGGAAGCACTACGCCATGCCGCCCGGCGCTTTGAGGGGGAAGTTGGAGAAAGTCGTGGTCGCGGCACCGGCGAGGGAGTCCGCGCTCAAGTACTTCGCGACGTACTGTCATATGACGGATCGCTGAAGCCGTGCGAGTATTTGCTTTTATAATTTAATGTGCATCTAATGTTACGTTCCATGTGAATGTGGCATAGCCGGAGAAGTGACATGTGGCATGAAATGAGCAGGAATGTGTCCCATCCGAGCCATTGAAATAGAGGCGAATAAAGTGTAACAAATTGTAAGCATTCACAGTCATTGTTTGTTGGTTCTACTGTGGGATAATGTCGCTCGTCCATTGTCGTATTCGTCAGCAGGCGAATACGACAACCATTTAAACTACTTTAGGACAAAGGCGGACCTGCAGGTGCTGTGTAAAGGTTCTTCATAGCAGACACGATAGTTGTAGATGTAGAGCAAAAAGGTTTTGGTCTCACACAGCAAGATGGTTACTTTCGCGGACTTGGTTGTCCAGGCCCATAATCAAGCATGTATCATCAGGGCCCATAGGGACATTAGGAACGAAACTCTTTTTCAGATCGGATGCCACGTTGCGAACTTGCCAGTCGGCTCCAAACTCACTCTCAAGGATGGCCGATCAGCAAGCGCTCCCGCTGATGCGTCGCCCTCCTCGATATGTGCCATCAAGTTCCCGAAGAACGAGCAAGAGGTGCGCACGTCGCTCGCATTGTGTTCGTTCAGTCGGCCACATTGCGCCTATGTTTTGCAGATGGAGACACTGAGGGACATAATAGGCCTGGGCAGCGACAGGAATATAGACAAGCACTTCCACGCGGGCGCGTTGAAGTGGCAAGGCGGCAGCTAGATGAGCTGGGCCTCACCGGGGTTCCCCTTGAAGAAACTGCTCAGGCCGTGCTCGAGTTAGCCAGGGAGGCCTGGCCCTGGCAGAGACGATTGGTGCTGCCATGACAGGAAATAAGTCACTCCCCGGAGACAGCCGTTACATTCCCAAGTACCACTGGCCCCTGCTGGCATGGTACAGCCTCTGGGAGGTGCGACCGCAAAAGCCTGCAAAGTGTGTTGGGTTGGGGTTTTGACCTGCTCGCGTCCTTTGCTCCTGCAGGACCTGGACCGTCAGGCCAATGCACGTGCGGTCCCGGCGATCTCTGCGGTCCCAGTGGGTGTCGCAGGTCCAGCGCAGGTGGGGCGTGCGACGCTCCATTCCCGCCTGGCGTGCCACACCTCCCCACCTGCTCGCGTCCTTTGCTCCTGCAGGACCTGGACCGTCAGGCCAATGCACGTGCGGTCCCGGCGATCTCTGCGGTCACAGTGGGTGACGCAGGTCCAGCGCAGGTGGGGCGTGCGACGCTCCATTCCCGCCTGGCGTGCCACACCTCCCACCTGCTCGCGTCCTTTGCTCCTGCAGGACCTGGACCGTCAGGCCAATGCACGTGCGGTCCCGGCGATCTCTGCGGTCACAGTGGGTGATGCAGGTCCAGCGCAGGTGGGGCGTGCGACGCTCCATTCCGCCTGGCGTGCCACACCTCCCCACCTGCTCGCGTCCTTTGCTCCTGCAGGACCTGGACCGTCAGGCCAATGCACGTGCGGTCCCGGCGATCTCTGCGGTCACAGTGGTGACGCAGGTCCAGCGCAGGTGGGGCGTGCGACGCTCCATTCCCGCCTGGCGTGCCACACCTCCCCACCTGCTCGCGTCCTTTGCTCCTGCAGGACCTGGACCGTCAGGCCAATGCACGTGCGGTCCCGGCGATCTCTGCGGTCACAGTGGGTGACGCAGGTCCAGCGCAGGTGGGCGTGCGACGCTCCATTCCCGCCTGGCGTGCCACACCTCCCCACCTGCTCGCGTCCTTTGCTCCTGCAGGACCTGGACCGTCAGGCCAATGCACGTGCGGTCCCGGCGATCTCTGCGGTCACAGTGGGTGACGCAGGTCCAGCGCAGGTGGGGCGTGCGACGCTCCATTCCCGCCTGGCGTGCCACACCTCCCCACCTGCTCGCGTCCTTTGCTCCTGCAGGACCTGGACCGTCAGGCCAATGCACGTGCGGTCCCGGCGATCTCTGCGGTCACAGTGGGTGATGCAGGTCCAGCGCAGGTGGGGCGTGCGACGCTCCATTCCCGCCTGGCGTGCCACACCTCCCCGCCCCTCCCCACTCCCCCCCACTCCCCACTCCTCCCGCCCCCTGCTTGTTGCAGGCGGCGGGTGGCGCCAGGGAGCAGGTGGCGGCCGACGCGGGCAGTGCCGGCACTTCCACGTGCGGCACCTCACCGGGAACGGCCCCCCCGTCGGGCTGCGTGGATGCGCGGACTTTCGCCACAGAGCGTTGGAATGTTTCGGCGACGCGGTGAGCTTGGTTGGGCCAGGATGGGCTTCCCGCTAGCAGTGCCTCAGCGGACACAGGCATCGAGGGTTGTTAACTCCTAGTTGTTGCTGTGTTGGGCCCGGCTCCAGGCGCGCCTTGTGCGGGACAGCGCTGACTTGGAGGAGCTGCTGAGTATGAACGAGTTCGCCCGCGAGTACAATTCAGTCTGCGCAGTGAAGCAGATACGATCCAGAGGAATCGGGACAAGGTGCTGGCACAGGCCAGGGAGCTGGCTCAGGCCAGGGAGCTGCTCGGGCCAAGGAGCTGGCTCAGCCAAGGAATTGGCTCGGACCAGAAGGCCGCCATGCGCCCCCCCAAACGTGCAGGCTCCGGGAAGCGTGCACGACTTGCGCCAGCCGCAAGCACAGGCCGGCGCGTCCACCTTTGGCTTTGCACACTCCACCGGCAGCTCTGCCCAGCCAGGCATGCCAGCCGGAGCCGACACAACCGAGACATCCAATGAAGCGACGGCAGCTGGTGGCTTCCAGGTTGGTTGATGTGCAATCGGGCTTGCACGTGATCAGGGAAGCCATCGCATGTACATAATCGGTATGGGCGTGCCAATGATGACTGCTTGCCTGTTGGCCTCCAGGCGTCTGCTGCCGCGGACGGGGCCCCCCCGGATTTGGTCAAGAGGACGGTGATGACACGACGCCGACTCCGTCGCGGAGGCAACTGCAGCGGACGATGACCCCCCGGAAGATGGTCAAGAGGACGCCGGTGACTAGGTCGCCGGGCTCCATCGAGGAGGCAACTGCAGCGGACGATGACCCGCCGGAAGATGGTCAAGAGCCGGTGATGCACGACGCCGGGCTCCGTCGCGCGGAGGTACCTACTGCTGCGGGTGAGCTCTGGGGTAGAAGGTGCTGCCGCGCCGGACGGACCACTGCTGCGCCGTTCTGAACGCACGAAATCAGCGCTGCGGTCCGGACAGCAGGCCGTGGTAAGCAACGTGCCCTTGTCGTGCCGTTGTTGTGCCTTCTCATGACAGCCGTAAACCATTGTTCCCACTTGTATACTATGCTCGCATTTTGTGCCTTCGTCGGCCTTCTGTGCATTTTGTGCCTTCGTCGTGCCTTCTGTGCATTTTGTGCCTCGTCGTGCCTTCTCAATGACAACAGCAAACCTTTCTTCCGGCTTGTCTATTGCGCTTGCACGTGTGCATGCAGGGCTGCTGCATGCCAAGCGGAACCGTCCCGACTGCGTGGTAGGCCTCCCACCCAGACTGCTGTGGCCGGCATCGGTCGACGTCACCGGACCCGGACAACCTGCCTGAGGTGGATGCGACCGACTTCCTCTGTGAGCCGGCTCATTTGCTTCAGGGGCTGCGCCTGCATGGTGTGGCAACCCTGGAGCTTGACGACCTGGCGGTGCTGGCACGGGACGCGCACGATGCTGGCGTCCTTCTGCTGGAGAAGGGGCCGTCCTTGCCCATCTTCTGGAGGTCCAGGAAGTGGGCAAATGGGCGGGTTCGGCGTACGACGGACGGCGCGCCCCTCATGAGCTTCCAACAGGGGCAGCGCCGGATGGTGCCAGTGCTGGATGACGCCCACCACCGCTGCTCCGCTTCACGCAGCACGCAGAAGGTGCAATCAGCAACATCCTGCCCAGCATTAGCGCGGGTGTCCAGGTGCAGAAGTGTGTGGTGATCGGATGCAAGCCAGGGAGGAGGCTCGCGCGCACGCAAGAGCTGCACTGCGACACCAAGCCAGGGCCGAACACTCCTTTGTGGCCATTGCGCCACTTGAGGAGGATACCGGCCTTTTACTCGCCAGCGGCAGCCACCACAGCGTCATGACCTGGGACAACCTGGTCGCCAAGGAGAAGGCCGCGGGTGCGGGTGCCGAGGGGGCGCTGCCACCAAGGCAGGCTTCAGGCACGAGGGCAGCCCGGAAGGAGTCAATGAGGGGGCGGCATCGCAGACGGAGAGGAGAAAGGCACGGAGGAGGGAGAGCAGGAGGAGGTCGCTGAGGGCGAGGGCGGGGAGGAGGATGGGGTGGGGAGGAGGAGGGGGAGGATGGGGACGAGGAGGATGGGTTACCCGACGACAGAGTCGAGGGCATTGCCTTGAAAATCCCACGCCATAGCATCTTCCGGATGCGGATGCAGCCGGGCAGCTGGTCTTCCTGCACGGCAACACCGTGCACGCCGGTGATGCCGGAAGCCAGGCACATGGACCCCCGTGTGCACTGGTACGTGCACCACGAGGTCATAAAGAAGACATATCCGATGCCTTGGATCCACTCAGGCTCGCGGAGAAGTTCAAGTAGACCGGGGTCGCCAGCGGCAGCCACCACAGTGTCATGTCCTGGGATAACCTGGTCGCCAAGGAGAAGGCCGCGGGTGCGGGTGGCCCAGGGGCCGCGGCCACCAAGGCAGGCTTCAGGCATGAGGGCAGCCCGGAAGGAGTCAATGAGGGGGCGGCATCGCAGACGGAGAGGAGAAAGGCACGGAGGAGGGAGAGCAGGAGGAGGTCGCTGAGGACGAGGGCGGGGAGGAGGATGGGGGGGGAGGAGGAGGAGGAGGAGGATGGGACGAGGAGGATGGGTTACCCGATGACAGAGTCGAGGGCATTGCCATGAAAATCCCGCGCCATAGCATCTTCCGATGCGGATGCAGCCGGGGCAGCTGGTCTTCCTGCACGGCAACACCGTACGTGCACCATGAGATCACAAACAGTGAGACATCCGATCGCTTGCGAGGACCGACTATGTGACCGAACACGTTCCGTCGCCGCGCAGAGGCCGCTGCCGGGGTGCGTCGGCCACACATGAACCACTTGTCACTGCCACACTTCTGGCGCTGGCCAGACCTGGAGACGACCGTGAGTTCGGGCCACGTGCGCAATGCCGACAGCCGCACGGAGGACGGGAGCTTCTTGGGCATGTCTGTGCCCTTGCAAATGATGATGTTACTGTGCAATGTTGTCGGTTGGATCCACTACAGGCTCGTGAGAAGTTCAAGTAGACCGGGTTGCCTACGCCGTGCGTAGGAATCTGGGGCCCCCCTCCGCGACCTTTCTTGTGCCACAGTTTGGTGTTCGTTACTGATTCTGCGCCTGGTGCAGTGGTGGGGTTCCCGCATTCAACGCCGCATGCAAACGCACTCTAGCTGAATCCGCGGCTGCATGTTGCCTTTGCGCATGCTAAATTGCTATGTGTAACGGACATAAGGTGTGACGTGCACATGCTCGACGTCACTGGTTACAAGCTGCTGTCAAATTCACGTTGGCGAGCAGACAGTAGTC